>JARKHS020017896.1:0-133835 GCA_030143305.2 Amblyomma americanum | reverse complement strand
TCAGCAAAATCGTGTACATTCAGCCAGTGTGCAGGCGAACCACACGACCACACAGCAATAAAAAGTTAAAAGATTATTTCGGTCATACAAACACATTCTCAAACTCATTCTTTCCGAATACAACACGTGAGTGGAATGGGCTGCCAGCCAGTGCTGTGGAAAGCTGAACTACTGAATCATTCGTTGAAAGCCTTGAGTTGTAACAGGTTTGAACTTACCCACGTGTGACCTAAATGTTTCACCATTTTGTTATACTATTTTGACAATCAGCGCGGGCATTTCCTCGGTTGTTTGTGCCGATTTGTGGACGCAGTCTATTTGTCCCTTGGTTTGTTTTTAGCATCTATTACTTGTGTCTGTACTTCATGCCTGCCCCTCCTGCGTACAGCATCACAGCTTGAGCAGTATTGCATAAGCAAATAAATAAATGTCAACAAATAAATGGCAGAGCGCATCAAGGGCGAGTAATTCTCGGCCATAATCCCAATATGCCAAATTTTCGGAGCACAACAGTTATAACTTCCGCGGCATATATCCTTTGGTAATAGACAGTTTTAGCTGTGTACGCAGGAAGCTTGCGTACGCATCTCTTACTGCGTTGCGTACGCTGTGAATAGTGTAAACATGACGCTCTTAGTTCCCGTGCCGTAGCGTCCCTCAGGCGCACGCGTAAACATAAGCGCCATTTAGTGACAAGACGTAAAAGCACATCAACGCTCAGTTGAAGAAATTTTCATCCGTAGTTACTGATAACTAGGGTGAGTGCATTGCGAGCCTTTTTTGTTCTTAAAAGAAAAACTATGCAAACCGAAGAAAATGTAAGAATTGACTAAAAGCTAGAAAACTGCTTTTTCAGGTGTCGTTGCTACCAGGGAAACACGCTGCATTTAGTTAGGCCTAGGAACTTGAAAATCGCCAAATTATGTGATAAGAAGGGGCTAGTTATCGCTTATACCGCTACGTGTAGGCAAAAGTAGGCGAAATAAAAGCGAGCCGCTACCATTTGAGCGAGCTATTACGTTGGAGAATCTAGCGGAGACATGTGTTTATTCCGAAGCGCGCGAGTAGGGCGCCGCCATCTTGTGAACGCTAACCACGCAACCACGCAAGCGCCGCAACCCAAAGTCCGCTGGCTAGCGCACGTACGCAAGACGCAGGGCTTGCGCTTCCATTCTGCGCATGCGCACTACCGTCCGCGCAAACTCCTTGTGTACGCTAAGCCGTTGCGTACGCACAGCTGAAGCTGTCTGTTGCGTATTACCTTCGAATGTCGATAATAAAGCTCACTTGCAATGTCCAGAAAGAAAAAAATCACTACCTCTTTCTAGCAAGGATTGGTTAAAGCTTGGAGAGCCTCATGCACTAGTTCATCTATCGGCGCACGAAAGAACTTGAATGCGCACTTATAGACTCGGCGACACGAACCACGTTTGCAGGCTGAGCTGTTCAAAACAGGGTTTTCTCCCGAAAGGGCGCAGCGTTGTTTGCGGAGCCTCCGGCAAGCGCACGCCTCTGAGAATGCCTAGCGCCGAGCGGAAGGACGCCTTTAAAATCTAACGCGATTTCGAGGTGATCACTTCATGCTTAAACAACTCGGAATAAAGTAGTATCTAAGTTTGCTTACTTTCTCGATAAAGCTTCAACTAATACATCTGCTCAGCTTGCAGAAGGATTCCTAGGGAACCGTCACGGCAGGAGAAATTTCTTGTTGTTTTTCAGCCAGAACAAACGTGTTAAACTTGAAATCGCGCTAGGCTGTACCCATTTTTTCGCCGGCGAGTATACGTGGTTGAGATTCGAACCACCAACCTCCCGCTGACGAGCCGGACACCCAAGGTAGAAGGCCACCAATAGGCGAAATAACCGTCGTCTATTAGCGCTTTAATTTATAAAAAAGTTCACCACCCTTTACACCTTATTGCATAAGTCGTGTCCATTAGACTCAGGTAGAGTAAGCATGAACATTTTACATCGGTTCTCTTTTCACTTCTCCCTTAATCCCTTCTTTCTTCAGAGTATGCTCCAAGTGTCCACTCACTATGAACGCTACCTCGCTTTTCCTTATTAGTATACTTATAACTCACCGAACACCCGGGAGTCGGTTTGAATTGTTTGGCGGCGTCTTACGACCGCGTGTCCCAACGAACCTAGCTTGCACAATGCACGAGGTGCAGGCTGTGTACACAGGGTGGCCGCCTGACACCGGGGAACAGATACTCGTGGTCACGTGATCACGGGAGAGCGCGAGCACCACCCGAGCGTCCACGGATGGCACGGTCATGTGTCACGTGTTCTTCGACAAACATTCGCGTGTGTCTGGGGGGCGGGGGTCGCAGAATCAGCCCTCGTTGTAAAATGTGCTATAACGTCTTTTGAGAATAGGTCTATCGCTTTATGTCCCTTGAGCATAATGAGCGGCACCTGCACTACTAAAGTGCGCATTGCACAGAATGAGTATATAGTTCGTGCGCTGTCCACGGGTGCAGTTGAAGCCACTCTTCTAGAGAAATAAAGTTACGATCACTGTTAAAGTGGCCCCGAAACACATAATCAGTGCATTGTTTTGCTATTTGGTTGCATATAACGAGTTATAGTGATGCTATTAGCATCGGTCGTACCGCGTATGCTCCTGTTCTTAATATTTTTATTAGCTCGCAAAAACAAATTCATGGCGCCGACGGTGTCAAAATGCAGTGGCGGTATTCTGCAGTGGATATGACATCACTGGGCGGTACTTGATGGTAGGACAAACGGTAAATATACTTCAGATCTTGTTAATAAATAGAGATATGTTTTGTCAAGTTTTGCGTTTTATATTACATGGAGTAAACCAACTTTTTTGTCTTAAATAAGAGCGCTGTAAAGCCAGTAAAGCAAAAATACACCACCAGAGGCTCTGGCTATTCTTCTCATCGAAGGACTTTGCGCCTCTCTGTACACATCCTAAGGCCTAGCACACAGCTTTTATGGCTGCCCTCTATGTATCTGAGATCGGATTTGCGGAATCGATCCGATCAAGCCATTGCACTCTACCAGCGTTAGTTTTGGTCCCAAAAAAAGGATGTAAAGAAAAAAGCCATTCGTTTCACAGTTAGCAGCGCGCGTCTTCAACTTGTGGAGGATTACCGGGTGGCGGCGCCAGATAGCTCCGCTCTTCAGTCAACAGCGCGCGCACCTTGCTCGCCATGACCAATCAGCGCGTTCCTAGCGGCGGGCCATGGTAGGCGGTAACCAGTAGCGGTCCGCGCCTTGCTATGTGTATCTAGCGTGATGTGGTGGCCGTCACTTCGTCGCTGTATCTCGCGCTCGAGTTGGAATCCATAACTAAGAGAACGAAAGTGATCAGTGTTCCATTCTGCACCGTCGACGTGACGTTAAAGCATCGTTGGGTCAGATGGGCGTTCACGTTGTTGTAACCATGAAAACGGCGCTACCAGCCTTAACAAAAAAGAGTTGCAGCGATTAGGCAACCATGGTGTGCAGACTTCCGCGACGTGCTCAGATAGGCTGTTTTGATTGATTCCGCCTCGTTTCGACGTAGGGAGAGTGAAATGGAAAGGGGAAGCTGAGCGAAAATAGAGTTGAGGGCACCATTTTGTTTGCTTGTATTTTTAAACTTCTATATTGAATAACTCCCGTTCCTATCCATCGATTCCTGTAATTCTTTTTGAGTCAGCATCTGTGTGACATAAAGAATCCATCTGAAATGTAGCCGGGATCCGTTCAAGCAGTGTTTCGCAGCCTCTTTAAGTCCACATTATTCAGGTTAATCATGCCAGGTGTTGGCAGGACAGACGCTGCTTGGAAGTACAAAGCCCCCCCCCCCCCCCCCCCTCCGTCTGGTTTAGAATGAATGCATCTGGTATGGAGCCACAGGCTTTGGTTGCATTGCGCTACGGATATTACAACAAATTTAGGGTACTGAAAAAGTTTTCAGGGCTAGCACAGTGGAAAATGCTAAAAATTATCCAAGGCTAAGCATTTACATAACTTGCATTAATCGAAGGCGAATCTAAGCGCGCTGCCAGTCACTAGCCACGCGAGTTTCAAAAGTGGAGCTCTAGGAAACCTTTACATGTGGGCTAAGTTCGGGCCCCTAAACACAGAGAAGAGGTCTTCAATAACGAAGTCTCAACAGTGAGAGACAACGCAAATAATCAGTTTAAGGAGAAAACAATCGTGCTCTTGCGCTCATACTTTCTGGCGGCCATGCTTGGGCCTCCGTTGACCGCAAATACCCCTTACTTTTTTTTGTGTGTCCTACGCTGGTTTTGCTTTCTGCATATCGCTAAACAGTCACACACGCACACAATGTTGAGAAATATAAAGTCCACCTATGCCCTTAGCAATTGAAAATCGGCACCTAAGGACGAATCTGAGAGCGTAACAACGTTGGAAACGCGCTGCGGCAGGAGCTCCGGTGTTCGTCGCTACAATGTATGCTTTAGCGAAAGGTCGCGAGCCTCCTCGTCATTTCTCTGCCCATTAACTTGATTATGCACTTGTAACTCTTGCGTCTACACTCGCCGTTGTAGGAGGGGGTGCATTGCATCAAATTCGCCCATTCGGCGTTCTTTAAACTGGTGCACTGACAGCTAAAGAACGCGGCTACCTTTAGTTGCTTCTGCGATTCTTAACAGTCGGAATGCTACAATGGCGGATGTGAACGATTTGTGAATATACTCTAAATTAGGCCTCTTATTATTTCGGCTTGACAATGAATTATTGTTTGCAGTAAGGTATTCAGTTTCAAGTGAACTGTGATTTGCTGAGAACTCCTCGAAGTTTGTTGCCTGACGTGCAGTTTTTACATGCGCAATTGCTGAACAGAGCACTCTAATGCACAGTTTCTCTCACGCCTGTGGATGAACACGTGCAGGGACCTGGTTGCTCACGATATCTATCAGCTTTGAGCACGCCGGACCAACCAGCATAGCGCGAGCTATTTTTCTCTCCAGTGCCCGGACTGCCCCTATTCACGGCACCACAGCTTAGCTTCGTACGGCTCTGAAGACGGTAGATCCATGCACTGGAAACAAACGCAGTAGAAGTGAGGCTGACGACGTTTCAAGACGGAGGACTATGCACGGCCATATGGACGCCGCTTGCTTTCAATATCTTGCCGCAAGGCAGGCCAATTTTCTTTCCTTGGCCGCCATTAAGCGGCGCTGCTATACCTTCAAAACTAGCGGACGTACAGGCATTGAGGCACCCCATTCAAAACTCCAGCAGTTTGTTGTGGGAAAAAGAGGGGGCTCCAAGAAGTGTGATATGACTACCAACTTGTAATGTTCGAAAAATGTCCGGAGTTGCCACCCCTAGAATACCTAGCCCTAGAATACCGTGTTACCTGTTAAACTGAATTATCACAAAAAATACGCGCCGTTGCTGCAAATTACTAGCTTACATTTCTTTTTAGCCGGGATCGTAATCTGTGACAACGAAATATACTTTACAGGCAAAGGGAGGGGGTGGCAGGGGTAAGGGGGAGGGAGATTACCTTTAAGCTAAGGTTTGGAAACCCGACGTTTCGCAACCGGTTTGATTCCTTCTTCGGAGATGACAGGAGGTAGTGCGGTGTGCAGCCTCTAAGACAAACCCAAACCAGACAGGCAACTTCCATCAAACTATTCTGTTTTAACTTATGATTTCATTTGCGGAGTGTTTGTAGCCTGGCTGTAAAGCAAGCGCACGTGGTGCAAAATGTTTTGTGTTATTCCTCCAGATTTGATGCGTGTAATAGAACTTGTCGAATAGATGAAATGAATTTCAGCTGAGCCTTGGTTTAAGTATAAAAATTCGCAACTCTCACGTCCACAAGTTGCAAGAATTAAGACCAGTAGCGGGACAGATGTCCTGCATTTACCTATCTTGAAAGCAGCTTCATTATGCATTTAGTTGGTTGCGTTAAGCGACAGCGCACTGTAGCGACACCAGAATGGAAAACAAGGTCGCGTTTTTCATGTCTAGAAATCCTCTTTAACCACAATGCCATTGCTTCGTATAGAGGATGTTCTAGAATGAGTGGCGATGGCAAAGCGGCTGACTCACCTTTGGTGACATCATCGCGTAATAAAAGATGCTGAAAATTGAAATCCAAGTCAATTTTTTTTCTACCAAATAGTCCATAAGTCCGACCTTCCGAGCTTAGCAATTCAAATAAAGCCCTGGTCTTGAAAAAAATGACATTTTTTTTTGTGCAGAACAATCGCCTATCGACCTATCTTAACACTTGCTCCTTAAAATTTATTTCGCGAACTTGTCATGTGGCATAAGTTATGGCAGTCAAGGGTTAACACAGTTCTGTCGAACGTACTTACCACTGGAAACACTGCCATTTAGCCTCAGGACACTTGTTTGAAAGAGAGGTGGCCCGTCACCTGCACCGGCGCTTTATCAAACACTGCGCGGAATGCTTCAAGTGCTGCTCTGCCTTACCAAAACCAGCGCAACACACGTCCCCTGCACCGGCGGAAACCTTTTCAAAAGCCGGGCCCATTAGGATTATCATCAGCACCCAAGTTTGTTTACAAACGTCAAACCCGCGTACAACGTTGAACGTGTGTCTAAAATCATGGAGACTATTTCCATCCAGACATTTTAGCCTGCCCGAGCCGGATCCAGATTTTACTGTTGTCCCTCAGCCTCATGGTGAAATACTCCGGCCTATTATTAATCTATTGTTTCCTTTAATGTATTCCTTGTTCCCTGAAATTGTCGAAATTAGCCTAGATCACATCACGGGCATGATTCCAGTTCGGTTCCGTCCCCGAACCGTTCCTTTTCGGAGTCACGTCAAAATGACGGCAGCGAAGTACGGGAGGAGAAAGAAGGGGAAGTCAACGGCCAATCGGCGAGCGCCCGACCTCGCGGGAGCCCGGCCCACGACTGCCTGACTTTTTCGGGGGCCGTACACTAAAAAATAGGTTGTTTTAATAAGAAATCGAATAGTACAAATAAATTGTAGTACATATTTGATAAGAAGTCGCAGCACGTGCAAGAGAGCGCAGTAAAAAACTATTTTGACGTTTCTTTTGGTCCATGTTTCTCTTTTCTGTAGGTAGATGGTGTCGCATACGCCGCGCGCGCAGTGCCGTCTGGGAAAACATGCGCTTTTTGGCGCGCGTTGAAGTTTCGTGTGCCTTTGGTTCCGTTTCTGACAAGATAAGATAAGATAAACTTTATTTTCCATCAAAAAAAAAGATGGAGGGAGGCGGGGCTAAAAGCTGCAACCGCAGCTTGACTGGTCCCCGCCCCCCTATATGAAAACGACAGGTGGCACTTGACAAACATTTAACAACAAAAAGCATGTCAGAAGAACAGTCGTTTTGACACGACTAAATGAAGAAATGCCTATTGTAACAATACATGGCAACAAAACATGAAAAAAAAATAATAATACAAAATAATAAAAAATCTCAGGAAGGTACATTGAACATGGTTAATTGAACATGGCAGAAGCAGCGACTCGCCGGCCTCTTGGGCCCCATGTTTCGCCGCGACAGCGTACTCTGCTTGTAGAGTTCATGGAGGAACACCTGTGGCTCGTGAAAGGGTCGCATGTTTTGACGCCAGAAATAATTCTAATAATAAATGATGCCATTTATATGTTGCCTTGTCGAGTATCGCTGTTATATATATCAATTTTAACTGTTTTCATGTAGGGCCACAATAACCGTATTGCGATGCAGAATGCAGTATATTAAAAAAATAAAGCGGAAACCTCGGCAGAATTTGTTTCTCATAAGTATCGTTAACAGGTTACCCGACAATTTAAATGACGTTTCCTCACTCCGATTTTGAGTGCATTAAAATTTAAGCATACAAATGCACGAAATTCACACAGGCGGCTGAAATTCGCGAATTATGATTTTGTTTTAACGAGTGGACACACTTGTAGTTCTTACCAACATCGTGTTAATTTAGTGCATAGTAGCCCTTTCTGGTCATGAATGCCTGCGTTTCACCAGGGCTGAGGCCTTTGGGCTGACTGATGGCAACGAGGGTTCCATCGATGCAGCCAACAACACCAGGAATTTGCCGCGGTGCAAAAATTCTGCCGCTGCCTGCTGCTTTTCCGCTGGCATGGACGGAAAGGTTACCCACCCTTTTCGCTTACCTACGTCCCGAGTTATAGCTAGCGCTACTGCGCTGATGCAGCGGCTCATTGAGGATTGCGAGAGTTGGATGGTCAGCTCACTGCCGACAGAAGTCTGAAAGCTCCCGGTTGCAAAAAACCGAATCGCACAGAGAACTTTCGCTTCTGTCGGCAGTCCGGTCGGCCCCCTTGCCCCGATTTCGCCCTCAAGATCAGCACACAGCCTACGCACCAGCGCCTTACTCATCCTGAAATGGCGGCGGAAACCTTACTCCGGCAGATCGAAGGCATCTTCCCTGTTTCTGGGCCTTCTCTGCCCAGTGCGGCTGCAAAGAGCCGCGAAAAGATACGGGGTCATGGGCGCCGCCATGTTTGTTTACAAGCGTGCAACAGCGGTTCCCGCGAAACGGACCTACTCGCCGCGGTTCTTGTGCCGGCCGGCGAAACGGTTCCTTTCGGCGCCGTGGCCACGCCCTGTGACGTAATCGAAAAACGCGGAGCCGCCTCCGGAAGTTTTTCGTCACGCCGGACGTGACGACGGACGGCCAATGAGAGGAGGCGAAAGGAACTGGTTCCCGGACGGAACCGCAGTGGGATCTGGCCCCCAGCACTGCGCGCCTGGTTACTCTTGCGCAAACGTTTCGCAGAAAAACATCTGTTGTGGTTTTTGTCGCGGCCGCAGGCAGCCCTTTTGGTGCGTGGAAACATTGAGCAGCGAGCTTATGGTATGCTTGACGCTGGCTGCAAGCATGTCCGGCTGCCTGATCGCGTCTGTGACGTTCCACGCGGCCGCAGGCACGATCATCAGCTGGATTGCTGACAGCGCAGGCGTGGAGCCAATCGGTGCCGACGTAAGTTTTTCTTTGTTCGTCAGTGTTATTACTTCATGCACACTGCTGCTGTCAGAGATGCTCCTTGAAACATTATGAGTCTCCGAAGTTGGAGCAACACATATCGGCGTGAGCGGTTAAACATCATAGAAAGCAGGTTATGACATTTTTATTTTGCTCAAAGCTCAGGAATTGCGGCCACCTATATAATGCCTTTCATCACGTGAATCATGCATCACGTATTATTTCTTCTTCCTCACCACCAGATGCGGTCTTCAAAACTTCTGTGCTCGACATTCCGAAATATACTAAGAGAACAGTAGCACGGCCGCTTTTTTGGAAACATTTTGGGCGGCTTCCAGCCTCGACGAAGGCAGAAAAGTGTCGTACTTTAAACAGTGACTCAGCGAAATGCCTGTGTGGCTTATGGCTGCTCATAAAGACCAAAACCATGTTTGCAAATGTAGGTCACGCTCGTGGACGCCGAAAGCGGCTGGGGGTATCGTCTGCGCCATCGTCGGCTACAGTGCGCGGTTTGCATTTGTTCACTCTCCATGGCGTTTGATAATTCGTGTTTCATGTGCAGCTGTGTATGCTGTCTAGTTAGAGTGACTATATTAGTGGACAAATAAAGCGCACGCTGCAGCATGTCTGACTCAATGAGAAGCTTGTGCGCTATTCGGAGAAACATCCAGGTTATAGAGAGCCTTTTGGGCACATGTCCCGCATCTGAACACACAGTTATTGTGACGCTTAAAAATATAAATGCATATAAATGCCGTTGCACACTTTGTCACACTCTTGCTTCTTCAAAGTGCTCCCCAACTTCTAACGAGAAACCACCTCCGTGCGTACACAGTCAAACAAAAATCTTTCCGCCAAGTGTTTTTTGCATGTGTTAGTGATGCGATCCAGCCCAGTATCCTCAATGGGGGAGACTGCCTTGCGCACTTATTCGCCATGTTAAAATATACCGCCTTTGAAGTTATGCTTCATATTTTCACATACTGCTTTAAGCTGTGATTCGCTTTTCCTTAAGAAGGTACGGCGTCATGGGTGCAATGCGAAATCAGAAAATTGCTTTGAAGGCTTCTGCTTACACGTGCAGTCGTGCCTCGTTAATATGGACACATTGGTACCGGAGCAACAAAGTGCATAAAGCGAGCCATCCATAATAACGAATATCGAAGACAGAAAAGTGTTCAGGAAAGCGCACATTATTAAGATCCAGTTCTGTGCAGTGGTTGGCCGTGAAGGGGAAATTAGACAAAAGTTTCGGAGCTCCCATGTCCATTACATTAGTCGTCATTATCTTTAAAACAGTGAATTGCAGTTTGAAGCGCCTAGACATTCATAAAACACGTGACGGCGTCTCACAGGATGGTGTCGCATCTCTTACTACGAATTTTCTTTTCCCACGAACCGCTTGTGCTATCTGTACTTCGTTATCAGCTCTTCAATGTGGTTTTCATCGTAGCACAAGCTGTAGAGAGAGTTTACTTCACTGCCATTCCTGCAATACGGCCAATATAGTAACTCTCGTCGACCAGGCACCTTGGCCATATAAAGAATAAAAACTAAAAAAAAAATGTTCTCACTCAAGCTTTTGTTCTTTTCCGCTGCATTTTGTTAGTGCCCTTGACTCAAAATTAAGGAAAAGAAATACCTGGTTAGGTCATTTCTTCATTTTCGCCTTCCCGCTCTCCATATTAACCCGCAAAATACATGAACCCCTATGGACATCCTATATTTCCACACAATCTGTTGTCCGGACAAAGAGTTTCCATAATAATGAGACGTAAAAGAATGAAAAAGCTTGGTCCCCACGAAAATTACCCATAGTTCGAATCGCCAATACTAAGGGGGGTCGTATCAAAGAAGCACGGCGTTTGGTGCATGATGGCCTTAGCCGCCTATGTGCCATAAAACCCAACACACAACACACAACAAAGGAGCACGATTGTAATATTATGAGGCGTAGCCTTAAGTGTTTCACCCCTGCCGGCTAGAGCAGCGCTACAGCATATGCTTACGTTACAGATAGGTGTTGGTCTAGTATCTCCTCATTCACTGATATGATACCTGCAGGAAACGTCAATCTGAATTTCACCGTCACGGGTCTACGCCTCTTGTTCCCGCTTCTTGTTGCATAGCTGTTGATGTAATCATGTTCATGCTCTAAATAAAGCCGCTTCTGATTGTGAAGACTGTACGGGCTTACTCTGAAGGTCTGAAGAGCAAAGAGCACCCTGGTGATTGTGCTTAAAGCTCTAAGAGAGCTACAGGATCATTACTACGAGGTCTAAAATCGGATTTTTCTGAGTGCCTGCCTGCATAGCAGATTGTACTCAAGTGCGGAAGGTGCGCACATATCATTGTAGTGTTGGCAGTGCATACTTATTAAACCTCGCCATTCTTTCTGTGCCAACGCAGTGCCTTTTCTCGGCACAGATGACGCCGTACCCCAGGGCACCGCAAGTATAATACTTGTTCTACTGACACAGTGTTCCTTCAGTGCCCAGGAATACAGGACTCAAGTCGAAAACGGACTTATTGTTTCACAGAATATCGATTGTAGCATGCAATAAAAAGCATTACTTATAATCTAGAGATTAACAAGATTCTTGAAGGAATTTTATTCTGTCATTCTACCATATAATAGCATTTTCTTCCGTGCGCAAATATCTTCATTGGTTTTGTTTTCAAGTGTCAAAAGGCAACAGAAACTCCAGACTTCACCCACCGCGCCTGCTTCGCATGTGCTCTCTAGTATCATACGCGTCGCATTCTGTGGCTCTGAGCGAAGAATCAACGATAGGTTAAGTAAAAATCCCAGGCTCTCCTGGCTTACCTGACGTATTCTCAATCGCGATGTCCCTCCAGCCGTTCATTTGTGTAAGACACCGCAAGCACTGCCACACACTCGATGCCAAACGATCGCAGTGATCCGTTTCGTCCCGTCTCTATCTCGTCGCGCTCCATGCGCCTATCCGATATTGTCCGCTGTCATATGCAGGCGGCTGTGGGCACCATGTTCAGACCTCTTGCATGCGTCTTCGGGCTACCGTGGAATCACACCAAGGTGGTGTCGCGAGTGATGTCACTCAAGCTTTTGCTGAGCGAACCTGACGCGGCCACCTACCTCAAGAAGCACGCAGAAGTAATAGGGGTAAGGAGCTGCAAGTGGTCATCTATTTCACAGGATGTAGTAGTACGTAGCGTTGCATTCAGAAACACTCAGCATGAAATCAGCCATTCTTTATGGAAGCCGAACGCTGAGAAGGGAAGAAATTGCGATGTTGCATGTATGTCGAAGTAAATATCCTTTGTGACTAATAACACATTGTGTTAGGCGCCCGTGTCGCAACGTAATTATCTAATTTTAGAGCAAAACTATCAAAACAATGTGAAAAATATTCTTCGCCAAAATAAGAAAAAGTAAGAAGCAAGCGACATTTGCAATGGCGAGCACAGCAGTTTTTCGTTGCGACCTTCTACTTAAACTCCAACGGAAAAGCCGCTTTCTTGCAGTGAATTCTAGTATGGCTATCGCCACAAAAATGCAACTCTCAAGAGAGTAGATGTTTTCGGCGTAGCCTATCTGCTAGGTTCGTGAGTGCTTGATGTCTCTTCAAAACTCAAATTGCGTACCCCTTGGTCGCATGATGAGAAGACCCTCCTGCACTTGTAACCGCAATCGCTCTTACCGCACAATCTTCAATAAAATCTCGGAAAAATTGCAAGTACGGCAGAACAGAAACGAAGGCAACAAACAAGGTGCAACTAAAAGCCCTCAAGAGGGTATATCTAGTACTTTTTACTCATATTCTGGGAACTTTTCAGGGTATACTGCGTCCAAATAAGAAAAGCATTTGCCTTATGTATGCACTGACGTTTTGTCAGTTACCGTCTTTTATTTCTCACACAGTGTTCTAATGACTGAATGATGCACCGAGCCAGCCAGGAGGTACTGCTAGACCGCATTTTTCATCGGTGTTCGATCGCAAATGAGAGACCATTGAACAAGATGCGGGGCAATTACGGCGTCGCATCCAGAGAGAGTGGCTTTTTCCGGCTATATGCTTCGGTTTCGGTGCGACCGTTCCTAAACCAGCTGTGCGAGAATTGCCGACTGCATACCGTCAAACCCGTTATGCCAATCGGCGGTGCCGGCAGGGCACTATCGTTTTTTTTTCTTTTTCTACAACATCCTATTGTATGTGCATCAATGAACCCTACACGGTGCGGGAGGGTCACTTTGCTTTTATTTATTTTTCTTCGCCCTCCCTAAAGTATGCGTACCACTCGCAGACTGGGCGATACTATTTTTACTTCGTTCACTAAACTTCTGTACTAATGCTTTTGTTTCACTCACAAGCGCGTTCTACGTAACTGATGCCGGCACAGACGTTACTATATTTAGTTCTTTTTGGAAGCCTAATCATACATGATGTATATCACTGATCTAATTATCTCAGAAAGCCTATCGGATTGTTTTACCAGGATCCAAATTTCAGATTCAGGCGGCTCCAAAACTTGGCACAAATTCGCCGATCATGTCAGACCAGCATTATGAATGTGACGCCAACACCTCGAACCATATTTCATTCAGTGCCATCGCTTGGCCAGATGGCCGCATGGAACTCATATAGCGACTCATTAAGTATACTATCTTGCGGGCAGTCCAAGGCGAAGCAGAGGTTTCAAAGATCTCACGGGCTACTGCCCTGGTAGAACGCGTGCACAGTTGACGCCATGAACTGGGCACGTTCGTCGCAAGAAGTCCCTTCATTTGTGCTTTTGAACTAGTCATATCATCATCAGCAGCAGCAGCAACAGCAGCATCCTTACCACCATTATCACCCACCTGACGCAGAATCGGAGCCGGACCGTGGCCACCTTGTGCATGTGCAACTGGGCCAGCTTCTGGTCGAGCGGCGTGGCGATGGCGGCGGTACGGCTGCTCTCACCACTGCACATCGACGAGCTGGCGGGCCTCATTGCGCCGGCCATGCTGACCGCCAGCACGGTGGCCCTCGTCAACGGCTGCTTTGCTTGTGCGCAAAGGGAGACCTCCTATACTGGAGCGCAACACGCCGCAGGGGCGGAACACGATAATGCATGCTGCAAAAGTGAAGCCGTATATATACGCTATGACAAAGTGAATTGGAAGGTTCTGAAAAAGCTCGTTTCCGTAAAGGTTTCAAAGAGTGTTTCCAGGTATACCTCTAAGAGCGCAAACCGCGTGTAAACTCAAAATTTACCTTGTCCAGCTAGAAGCTTCAAACCGTCTGAGCAGGTAGTGGAAAGGCTTGCGAGGTGTCTGTAAAAGTGTAATGATGATGATTGGCCGTTGTGCCAGACCAGTAACTCTTCTTTTTGTTTAAATGCGATACAAAGCTCTTTTAGTTTATAAAATCTGATAGGATACCAAGGAGACAGAAAAGAAAATGAATGAATGTCAGTTTGCAATAAATGCCTAAATGTTTGCTAAAACCAGGCAAACAGAAAAAAAAATCCCCTGTGGATGCATTGCAGAAAACTCAGCACGGGAGTATTAGGAAAAAAACGTCCCTTAGTTTTCTCCCTCTGCGGGACGCACTGCAGTTTATATACAGCACTGAACACAGAGTATAGCAACTAGTGTAGCGCCGGATTGGCTTTCTGATTGCGAGTATTTCATTACGTTCCTACTTAAACTAATTTTTTTATTTCGAGACGAACTGATTCGTATTTCAATTAATTATTACCGCGCATACTATTACGAGCTCATGCAACTTTTCAAGTACGCTTCTGGCGCAGTTTGTGTTCAGTCTGCACCACCCCCCTCATGCGTCAGTGTTTGCTTACGGTTGTATTTATGATGTTCTTGAACATATAAACAGCGATGTGAACGTCGCTGTTCGCCTCTTCGCAGAGGACTGCGTGATTTCTCACGAAGAAAATAAGGAAGTGATGAATTTATCCTATAAAATGCCTTAAACACAGTCGGACAGTATTGTGGAGATGGTAATCAATGTGCACAAAACAGTTTTTATGGCAGGTGAGAAAACGAATATGCAGCTAAATTTAAAATACTCCTTCAACAACATCTCACTTTGTAGGGTAACCGAGCATCCGTACATGGGCGTATCATTCACATTTGCCTCCACTGCATTGCATCCTCACACCCAGCCGCGTGACCTTGTTTCATATTTCCTCAGATGGCGCATCCTCGCGACTACCTACTCCTTCTGCCCATGAGAAAACGATCGCCTCCATCACATTCTCATCAATCAGTACTTCATTAAATGACGTCAAGACGGCGACCCTATAAAGCGGTGATGAATCCCCTAAGAGTGCAATCGCAGTTAAAATAAAATTTTAAAACAGAGAAAAAAGTGCTTATTTTCGGAAACCCTCCAGGTAGCGCTGTGACTTTGAGCGCGCAAAAGTTCCGCAAGTTTTGCGCGTTGCTGAAGTGCTGACGTGTCCACCACTTGACATTGAGCCTCTGCAGTCAGTGGGCTGCAGTATTCGCGCTGATACGAGGGCTAACTGCTGCATGCCTCAAATGTAGGCCTCCTACTGCTCACACCTCAAACTTTTTTTACTTTCTTAGCGTTTATCTCTTGCAAAAAATTAATCGAGCGCAAGGGAACAAGCACACCAGAGAATACAACACAGGACGGGCATTGTATCAATCTTTGTAACAATTAACCAAATAGCTCTGACCAAAATAATGATTGATCCCTTCTTCCTATCTTTCTTTACTTCTTCTTTTCTTTCTTTCTTTTTTCTTTCTTTCTTGGTTCCTTTCATTCAGGTCTCTTGCTGGATGAGGACAAAAGCCCGGAGTACCGTTCGTTTACTCGCAAAAAAGGCAGTCATCAAGGAGCATCAAAATCTCCCTACTTAACACCTTATCGCAGCGCAGCGCTGCTCTGAGATGTGTTCGTTATTATAGCACGTGCAATAAAATCGACAACTGGAATGATTTGTCATTAGCTTCGGCCAGCACGCAGCCGTACCGCTACATAGCTCTTCCCCTAACTCGGTGGTCTCAAACGCGCTTGCCCCGAGGCCTTCTCGTGCTGTCCGCTGGCCTGAAAGAATACAGCCTTGCTTGGGAAGTGCCGTTCCAGTATCATCTCTGTATTTTTGCACCCATCCTGCACTTCTTTATCGGTGTTGGCACTCTGACAGCGGCCGGTTGCTGAAAGTGTCTGACAAGTCAGCGAATAGGCACTGTACTTTTGTCCAGTGTTGCTATGTCCGCTGTCTCTGACTTTCTTTGCCACATAGTAACATTCAAGGAAGCACAAAAATGAAAGTTGTCAAGACAGTATGAGGAGTTCGCTGCCCTCTGCGCTTTCTCTCTTTCCTCCTCTCTTTCTGGGTACTGGCTCGCGGGAGAGAGAGTCGCCAGTGCAGGCGACGTGGTGAGGTGAGTTTGCGTCCCCTAGCTCAAATGTACTGGATGAAATAAATCGTTATCCAATGCGCATCGTACTTTATTCCGATTTTGTGACTATGCAGTTTCCCCAGCCCTTAAGCCCTTCCATTCGAAATTTCGCTGCGAATGCTAGCTGTAGAGTTTGGGGTTTCAGTATTCGAGTCGCGTTTCAGATGACACTCTTTGCAGCCGTATCTTGAAATATGCGTGACACACAGCGTTCTGAAGCGGCAGCGATTAACGAAAAGTTCGCACATCGAGGAGTGGACCCGCGATTACTGCATGAGCAAAGTGCAGCTTTTTGCTGGCTGGTGTTGCATTTTGATACAAAGGCTTAGAGCGCTAACACATTACGAAGAAGAACGGATGGGCGCTAACTGATGTCTGGGTGTTTTATTTCGGAAGCATACTGGCGAAAAACAATGCGCATGCAAAACTGCACATCTGCGTGCACGGATAGATATGTGATTACAAAATGGAAAAGACATGTCACAGAAGTATCATTATTTGCAAATAACGCTAAAGCATCGCAGCTGCTGACAGAGGCAGAGAGGGAGAGGAAACTTTTATCTCGAGAATTTGTAGGAACTGGGTGATCGGGGCCCCTAGTATAGGGCTCCGTTGGCGGCAGCTGACTTGCGTACTAGCTGGATAAACCACGCTTGCTGGAACAGGTTTCCGCTGGTCAGCTAACTTGTCGGGGTACTGTCCTAGGAAGTGGGTGAGGTATGAAGGGGGATCCACCCGGTTTGTGAGAGCTCAAGCTAGATCATACGCTGCCTCGTTTCCGTCCAGGCTTTCGTGTTCAGGTATTCATTTTATACTATGTGAATGGGAAAGCCGCCTTAATGGTATGCTCGCCTTCCTTGTGGTTTTCTGACAAGGTAGTCCCTGCCGGCTTGTTGGGAGTCCGTCACTACGTGCCATTTTTTCCCCCTGTGGTCTTGATGGCTACGTCTATGGCCGGTGATTCCGTTTCCGTAGGGTCCTTAGCATAGATCGACGCTCTGATAATGAGCCTTTAGTGGTTGTTGACCACATAGGCGGTTCACTTAGATCGCAATTAAGTGTTTGGATGTTTTTTTTTGCCACGGATTAGGCTGTGGCTCTCCTTGAGCCCTTCTGCTGCTCGTGGTGCATGTTTCTAGGTATCGCTTTTACGTGGATCTTCTCTCTTTCGCGTGTGGGGATTCGAGACTTGCTCTCACTAGTCCTTAGTGTCTGACATAGCCCGAGTCTCGACAGGATCTCGCTACCCGCCTGCTTTGTTTTTAGGATTTGTTTTTGTCTCTCCAGAACCGCTTACCATAGCTGCTCGAAGCACGCTTGTACCCCAAGTCTATGAAAATGTTCCGTTGATGGTGTTGAGAGGTTTAGGGACGTTTTACGTGCTCCCATCATGATGTTGTCAATAACCTTTCTATCAACGGTTCTTAACCTTTGATAGAGGAGCCTGTAGGTAATCTTGCTTACGACTAGGGCTTGGACCAGGAGAATAGTGTCTTCCTGCCTCATCTCTTTCCTGTTCCAGGATACGCTTCAAATTATCCTCGAAATTTGGTTTGCTGCTGTTTTAAAAGTCTTGGAGGTACAGTCCACTTTCAATTCAACCACAGCCCCAAAGCACTATCTAAAACCCTTTTTTCTTGAATTTTCTAGTCTCTCAGGTAGAGCTCACTTTCTCCCGGGGAATTGTTATTTGTCCCGTATAGCCTGATAAGTTTGGGGAGCATTGGAGACCGCTTTCTTCGGCGATTTGCTTGACCAGGTATGTAGTTCACCCTATGGGTAAACTACATAATGGGTAAACTACACTATAGGTATGGGTTTATCTTATTGTACGTGGTCTCCCCACTGAACCCTGGCCAGTCCCCCGTCATGGGGATATGCCATGTCACGAAGGCAACAACAACAACAAGGTATGCAGTTGCTTGTAGAGCTGCTTCTGCGCCAACGATACCAGCGTTGCCCATATTGTGATGACATCCGCATAGAAGGTGAAGCCGATGCCTTCGCGGGTTAAGAACTTTCTGGCTGAAGACAAAACCCAGAATTCACCACCTTCCTAGTTCAAGGAGGACCAGCGATTTTCGTGGAAGTAAGCAACGTAATTATTTTTGCAGAAGAGTAGCCGACGTATAGTGACGAAGAAGACGAAGTTGGTAGTGGCCCGAGACGGAGCGCGCTCGCTAGGCCAGCCGCCATTAAACCATCTCATTTCCATCGGTCATCTCGTCTCACACTTCGGCTGGCTGTCACGTAAAGTTTGGTATGAGGAGCGGAGTTTATCCCCATCCTGGTCCGGCAGCTTTGGCGCATGCGGGAGCCGTGGTCTTCGGCCGTGAGTTCTTGGTCTGCGTCGCCTGGCCGTACCCCAGCCTTTCAGACCTGAACCGATATGGCCGTTGTTCCCCCGCCCCGCCCACCGCCCAGACCACTCAACACGATGAACTGAACCTGACAAAAGGACCCGACCCCATCGACCCGAGACGCTGCCCTCACGTGAAGAAACCGTTCCCCTGCCCATGACATTCGGCGCGTCCTGGGGACCCGGCCGTCGGCTCCTGGTGACCTACGGCCAGGAACCTTCGCGGGTCAGGAATCATTCAGCCATGTCCTTCATCGTGGCGGCCAGCACCTCACCACTTTCTGCTTCTCTTTGTCACCGATCGGGACGATCACTCGGTGGCCCCGGGTAGTGTGACGAAGAAGACGAAGTTGGCAGGGGCCCGAGACGGAGCGCTTCCGCTAGGCCAGCGGCCATTAAACCATCTCATTGCCATCAGTCATCTCGTCTCATACTTCGGCTGGCCGTCACGTAACAATATCACCAATGCTCCTGTCTCTTGCAGGCTTGCTGGCCCATTGTTTCCTCGGGCATGGTGGCGCAATAAAATGGTCAGTCCTCAGCGCTCGTCCTGTCTTACTTCGTACTGCGTCTCCACGCTAAGCCTTTCTGTATAAACGGTCACCTCATTGATACAACCGCACTGACAACGTCTTCTTGCTCGCAGGTTAGCCTCCTATATCAACTATCCGATGCACTTTCCGGTGCATGCTGAGAGCAGATTAACAAAATTGTATTACCGCACCCAAATGACTGATTTGCACGCGTCCTGAGCCTTACATTTAAACACTAAAGCCAAATGAATGTGCCACTTGACGTTCTTGAACCGTGGTAGGCTTTGAAGATTGCCGTATGGCGAAGGAAATGAAAAAGGAAATAGCTCGAGGCCAACGCAGTCTGAAGCGAAAGCCGCGCTGGCGACGTATTCTGATCCCTGAGCTGTGCATTGGTCAAACTTCTGGTTTCGACTCCGAGCTCAACTAACAATTTTATAAATGGCTATGTTGGTTCAAAAGCATCTCGAAATGTAACCTAAACGCTATGCAGTATCAACTGCATTATTTCAATGTTAGAGTGGTGTTAAGGTGCAGTATTATATCGCAACGTTACTTGCAGTGTCACCTTGCTCCCCAGCTCATCTCACAGCTCCCTGTCAAAAGAAAAAAAAACGTTCTATGGGACAATGGTATACCAGTGCATGTTTGAAAGAGAAACAGATTTAATTCTCTTTTCGGCAATTTTTTTTGTTGCCATCTTCTCCGGGGTGTGTTACCTTTTCGGGTGAAATCTTTGATGCTCTTATGTCGAATTCACCGTAGAAAAAGCTTTGACATGAGCGTCAGCCGCAGGGTACTCCACTGTTGAGAGAACTTACATGCACAAAAGGGCTCGTAAACAACTTGCTGTCTTTCCTGGATGTGCGTTACCTTTTATGTTGCATTTTGGGAGGCCTTTTATCCCAAGTCGCCATTTAAAACCTTGTGAGAAGAGTTGGGAGGCAAAATCGAAGTTTGTGGTTCCATTTCGTTCGGGCATTGAATTTACGCGCCGGTGTCTCCTGCACACTAATCAACAACGCGCAGCGTTGCGTTTCTTAAACTATTTTTCAATCGCCTCAGATATGCTTTTTACACGTTCTGTTTATATTAACGCCGGGGAGCCGCCTTCACAACATTTAAAATAGGAGCATGCATGGGTGAGCGTGAAAAACATTTAATGCACAGAATAAATCGAGGTTAGTTGTGTGGGCCCTCATTCCAGGTGCCCAGTGGCGTTTGCCTTCGCTGTTGCCCGGTTCACCAGCCAAAGCCGGTTTTCCGTGTGTGATCTAGCCAGCGCTGCTTCCGAGTCTTCAGTTGTAGAGTTATTGATGGTTGATTGGGCTCAAATAAAGATAGCACATACCGAATACGGAGCAGTGGCCAAGACATAGGCGCTGAATTGCTGGAAACAGGGGCGTTTAGAGGAGAAATAAGAAGTAGTAATAGCATATACGCTGACAGATTGGAGAACGCAACGACAGGGCATCTGTTAAAGAGGAGATCCTAGACGGGACAATGGCTTTGTGTTCAAATTCAGATATAATGCATGTAATGTTTCAAGTAAAATTCACTGAGCGGGGAAGAAAAAAAGCAAACTCAGAATGAGAGTCGCAGTGTTTCTAGAAGGAAATCTTTCACTGCATAGCCACACTCGTGGTGCTTCGACCAAGCAAAGATGCAATAATAGAAAGCACAACCGGAGTGCACATATGCAGACCCAACTGGTGAAACTGAATTTGAGGCGGGAGAACAGCAGGTAGTGATCTATTCTCTCAGGTTAGGCACAAATTGAGCACAGTAGGGAGATGGACAGACCAGATGTGTGAATGTAGAAATTTAGCAGAGAACCCGGCAGCGCAAACGCGCGCAAGAGACCTCCAGCCTGCGCGAGTGCCAATCATTGCTATTCTAAGGATGCAGAATAATCTGATATTCGGGAGATTATGTAAGAGCCGAGGCAGAAAACCCCTGAAATATTGTGTAGAGGCGAAACCTCACCGCAGCGTTATGTGCACAGATTGGCAGGACAGTAATAACTGGGCCGCAGAGAGAGGTCCTTGCTAAGGAATCTGCAACCTCATTTATGTGAAAGCTCATTGGTCCCGGTACCCAAAGCAACCGTACTGAATTTGGATAGAATAGAATCAGGAACTTAAACAGGCGTAATGCTCGATACTCAGTGGATTTGGATAAATATGAGCAACTAAACACTGTCCGTCTTAACAATGACTTGAAAAACGGTAGTTTCTTATTCACATAAGGCTAAGATTACTGCTAATTATTCGCCCAGGTAGAATGGAGTGAAGTCAGGAAGATGTAGAGAAAAGGACCAATCCAATGAAGATAAAATCCCAACACCTGCCTTTTCGCGATCCTGCGAGACATTGGTAGCAATCAGAATATGAGAGCGAAAGGACCCTAGGTGGTTCTCCAACAAGCCGTGAAGGAGAGGAAACCGCTGCAATTTGTATTCGATGAGAAAATGTCATCAAATGCATTCTAGACAGAAGGATATATGTTATATATAGGGCGAACATCTGTGAAATGAATGGTTAAGGGATCAAAGAGACATTGCACGGAACGTATCTGCGGAATATGCAGACGAGATCATGTGGCACTAAAAAAGGGTGCAGACCGTGTAAGAAATATTATGCAGGAGGTATGCAGAGCCGAGTCGCACAATTAAAAAAAAATGTTTGAACTGTTTGAATGGCAAAACGTAGCTTATAAAGTTGTAATTTGCATCTCAAGATTTAGAGCAGCATTGCCGACATATTTTGGAAGCCCCAAACAGAGGCGCAAAGCCTCACGGTCCAAAAGCACAAGTGGACGAAGTTTATTGGCAGGAGCTCCTAAAAATAAAACACAGCCGAACTGTAAAGTTGGGCGAACGTACATTTTATAAATCAGCAGAAGTGTGTGCCTTCCCATGCCTGAGCTAGCGCTCAAAAAGGCTAGGCAGGATGCCAACGTCACGAACTCCTTTTGAAGAAACTTGCTCAATGTGTGCCCGCCTGGATAGAGTAAAGTCGTATATTGCACGTATCTACTTCAGCATCTGAACTTGAGGGATTTCTATAGACCACGCATAAATTTACGGGATTAGAAAGCGGGAAGACTAACAACGCGCATTGGTTCACATTGAGGGACAGGTGAATTGGTCCTACCCAGCTGTCAATAACTTTGAGTTAATTCTGCAATTTTTAATAAAGAGTGAATATCGCTCGCGGAGGCAAAAATGCACAATATTATCGGCGTACGCATAATTTCTCACGTTATAATTGCATGGAATCGACCTTAGAAAGATGTTAAAGAGAACAGGGCGAGAACTGACCCTTGAAGTACGCCTCTTGTCTGTCGAAATCTGCTAGAGGAAACACCACATTGGCTACAATAAAATTCTCTGTTTTCCAAGAGGCCCCGGCTACAAAATCGCTTGGGAAATTGAGTTCCTGTAATCTGTGTAACAGATTCGATTGCTGAAAGCTGTCGTAGACTTTACTGACATCCGGAGTGACAAGCGCGGCAAGCTTTTTACTGTTGCTAGCCAACATAACAAAACTCTAGAGGTCAGTATGTGCTCATCAAATCGAGCAGCCTGGCCAATTTGACACGGACTCAAGAAATCATTTACAGAAATAAAAGAAATGGCTCGGCTGAGGAGGACCCTTTCACCGATTTCACTAGAGTCAATGGTAATGAAATAGGGCGTATGTTGTCTAAAGTAAAAGCCTCCCCTTGCTTTTTAGGCAGCGAAAATATTTGCGCAAGACGCCACTGCTGTGGCATTCAAGGGCCTTTGTTAGAATTGCGAAGAGCCAATAGGTCTTCGGGAGATTCGTTAAACAAAATTTTATTCATAGAAGAGGTGACCTTATCAGGGCCAGGAGAGCCGCTGGGGTTAGGCGCAGTACAATTGGCGATAGCTCAGGCAGAGAGACCTCAATAAAATCACTTGAGGTGCATGTGATTATTCCCCACGAGATCGACCTTTATGTGGCGGCATAGTCGCTGCACTAGTGTGAATCAGCAGCTGGCTGCACCCGCTGGAACGTACGCGTGGCCGTACGCTTCAAGGTTTACGGTGGATTTTCTGCCGAAGAAAACGCACCCTCTGCAATAGATGATAAATATTTCGACTGTGCACAGAAAAGCGTAAAATTGGAAAAGGGTACGTAAAAGAAGCGCGCATTGTAGGAAAACACGGCAGTGCCATGCAACCAGATAACCCCGGTGTTGTGATCTCCTCAGTTTGGCTTGCGTCTTTCTTGTAGGCCGCTCACAACCCTGTTATATTTATTGCGTCACACTTCTCTAACGGCAGTTTTATTTCTTCTTTGATTTTTCAGCAATGTGCGCGCCACTGCCTGTGGCACATAAGGGGTATAGTTGTATAGGTGTCAGGCAGCCAACTTAAGCATGAATGAATGCAAGCAGGTGCATTTTTCCTCATGAGGTGCTACTGTGGCGAGACACGGTGCTATACTTAGAAGATAAGAACCAGTCGAAACTTACTTTTTCCATCAATGTACTATGCATGCGCTTTCCCTCGATTTTTTTTTAAGGCGACGCCACTGTGGCTGTCGTCTACGACAGGCGCTTCACTGAGTAGAAACCCGATGAACTTCAGGATTATACATTGTTTAATGTGCTAGCATTTTTTGAGCCCACGAAGACGCGCAGGTACTTTACGCCCTGAACTGTCTAAAAAAAGACACAGTCTATTTCACTAGCATTCTTAGTCGAAGATTAAGCGGTTTATATCCAGCGTTAACAGCGTACCGCCCGGCAGGTTTGTCCACGGATAGTGAGCGCATATATCCGGTCTGGCTAGACGACATCAGCAATTCCCCTAACAGTTCCCCCAAATTGAATCGCACTCCGGCATTGCAGAAGAATTTTCGCCGCACAGGAAAGCTGACTGCTCAAGCGTGTACCATGTAAGGAATGTTCCTACTTTCAGTGGAGTTAGCTCGCCGAACTTACAGCGAGGCTGTGATTTTTGAAGCAAATTTCAGTGAAGTTAATCGTGTGGCGCTGCGCGAATGAATATGAACGCGACTATCACTAGTTTAAAATGACAGTTGGCCGTGTGACAGGAGTATTAAGGTTACCAATACTTAGAAGCTGCGATTAATTTTTATACGCTGATGTGTAAGCTACGAATTACTCGGTTCAAAGTGAATGCAGATGACTGCGTGTGAGTGCAGTTAGGCATGTGTAAGGAGTTTTGAGGGAATGAAGATTTGTTTAGCACTGTAATCATCGGCAGTGCCAATCTTATAAAAAAAACAAAAATTGGGGAATATTTAGAAAAGAGGTGCCAGGAATAAAACCTTCCGCATATTAATTCCGTGTCCCCCCAAAAAATCGACTATCTCTGTGTGTGCGACGATTAAATTTTTCAGTCCTTGCTAAGTATACATCCACCACGTATGACGGGAAAGATAGTGAAGCGCATACGATATTCAGGGCTCTTATAATCCGCTCATAGACTGCTGACGTAGCACATATGTTGCTCGTATTCTTCTCTTAATTTTAATTGTCAGGAGCAATGAGCTAAGGCGGGAGAAAACTTGCACTTAGCTGAGTGCCAACGTTATTTGGCTGACAATGGCGTACGTGTATCTAGTTTTACCAAGCAATATTTGCGGTTTCATTTAACTGCTGGGCATGATGTGAATCTTCAAACGTTTTCGCAGTTTTATTGGGCAAAATATTCGTACTGTTGCCCTATGTGGTTCATGCGCAATTGACTTAAAGTTTATCAGGAATAAACAATACATAAATGCCGTAGGAAACCAATTAAAACAGCGAGTAGAATATACTCAACTTGATCATCCAGATGGAAGTGATAAAATGTCCCATTCAAACAGGTGACGGCAGTGTACAATAGCTGAGCGGCTGCATTCAGTTGTATGTATGGCAGAGACCTGTTCGTTGTGGTTTGGTGTCTAACTTAGCGCCATCCTCAATAAGACGACGCGCGGCAAGGAATCTCCGCTGTTGAACACCGACGGAAGGTGTCATAATCCAGCATTACATACTGGATATAAACAGTTAGTGTCCTTATTGCAGCGTAAGAGGCATACAACTAAATAGGAGCGCCCCAGAAACCTCGACACAAACAGTCACGAGGAATCTCTGCCGTACGCGCGCACGTAAACACAGCTGGCTAGCAGACGACGCCAGCGGGCGTCCACACTATGCAGGGTTTGCCGCTGCTCCGCGAGGTGGCGACTCTGCTCGATCTCATGGCCAATAGCAGGGCGATAGAAGAGCAATGTAAATCGACGCTCTATGCATTATTTCACCATCGAAGGTACGAGACACCAGGAGGAGAAGAACACAGGACAACGCTGCGTTGTCCCAGCGTTGTGCTCTGTTCTTATCCTGTTGTCTCGTACTTTCGCTGGTGAAATTATGTCTGAAATACACCAACTAGCCCTCAAGGTTACCTTGTAACACTCTAGACCAAAAACAATGCCCTTTAAGGCCTTCTTAATGCCAGCAGGGGACTGAACGGGGGATTCAATGTTGACAGCCGGTGAAATCACTTTTCTGCTCCTTATGAATTTGAACAGAACTCGTCTATTTCCCGAATGTGAAAGAAAATTATACCGACTTGTGTTATACTCGTCCTTAGCGCTGGAAACAGTGCGCTTAAATGTTGACAAACGTGCTTATAATCCAAGCAATTTTTTGGTCACTGATTTATGAGAAGCTTTTTCCAGGCTGATTTCCGCCGTCTATGCAGGCACGCGTGCAGTCAGCATTCCAGCAATTATTGGCCATTGCACCGTTGTTTCTCTTGACAAAAAATTCACTTTTGCAACACAGACCGCAATATTATGCAATCGTTCTTTTTTCCTTCGAGCGGAATGAACTACATAACTCTTGTCAAATAACCATAATAGTATACCGAAAATATCGCACAGATAATTACCGTTCTAACTTTGGGCTTTGTTTATCTCTTTCATTTAGTCGCTTATATCTCTTAAACTGGCTTGTTCATCATTCACAATTAAAAGCTGCAGTGTTGCAGCAGTGAAGAAGACGACGACGCTCTCGCATCCCATCCAGAAGAGGTAGAAACGTTTCAAACTTTGTTGCGTGCACATCGAGCTAGGACCTAGTATGGACGACTTCCGCCGTGCGATGGACGACCCGCAGTTCAAGAGGTTTCTGGTGGAGCTCTTGACCTTTCGTGGGGCCTCCGCCAAGCACTGGTGGATATCTGTGGCGGTGGGTGCTACCCTTGGTGTTATCATCGCGGCAGTCTGGTTTAAGATGCATTCCACAGGCGCCTCGGGCCCTCTTCCCAGGTAACCAGCCTTTTCTGCATCACTCAGCCAAAGCAACGTGAATGGGCAAACGGACGGTCACGTCCTGTCCTACATCGGTTTGTGTTTTGAAAGTCGCGGCTCGTAAAACGAATGCATGATGTGTTTGCTGACTTGTCTGCGTGGAGAGGAGCTGCGTACGCAGTGTGTGACAGACGGAGCTGGTGTATGACAGATGGCACCATAGTGATACTGTGACTTTATGTTGTCTGGACTTCAGTGGGGTGCCTGCAATTGAATTTTCACAGGATTCCATTCTTCTGGGAACCAAACAGGGCTTAAAAGACTTCACGCTGATGGACGCTGGTTCAGTGTTACGAAGGTGATAAACAAATATGTTGTGCTGATAAAGCGGGGAACTTTCACAAATGAAAACAGGCCATGTTGCATGTGCAAGAAGAACAAAGTGAACCTCTATTATTAGTCCGATTAGAAGCAATAACGTTGAGATAACCAAGTCACGGGTTCTGGCATGTCAACAAAAGGTCACGATCTGCTCGGTTCATTCATGCAGGTAACGACGACGAACATTGCAGACAAAACGCATTGCTGAGCTTGCTTTCGACATTGTGCCTTTCTTCTAAACAGTAGTGAAAAATAAACAAGTTTATTTCCCGAAGTACATCAGAGTTCACTGCACGCAATTTTCTCCTTTCCAAAGTGTTACGAACATGAATTCATGGCCTCAGCGCTCCCCAAAAGCAGTTCTGTGGTGGCATCGGTTCGCAGCCTTCTGGATCGGTGCTGCCGTGCGATTCCCATTGCTGACTCAACAAGAGGCGCGGAGAGTTTTTCGGATATGGGAGAAGACGTTGGCTGCTATCTAAAGCAGGAGGAGGAGCACTCGACGGTGAGGACATAAGTATGAGGCGGCGAGACGGGAAAGGAGATACACTTTATTGACGCCGTAGCCTGTTAAATGTGTCAACAGATGAAGTGCGTACCAGAGCGAATGTGTGGCCAGAGCGGGAAGTGAGTGCCGTTCGGCTTGCGAGTAATCGTTTCTTAAATGATGGGTTTACTGGCACCATACAATAGAAGTGGAACGACACGATTTGAGTCTTTTTGCTATGGGATGTACAAGCGTAGGTTTTAAGATAGTAATGAAAGTATTTTTCAATACTTTAACGGAACACCACAGAGGCTGTTCTGCGCTGTTTGAGAAAAAAAGAACACTGTGTGAAACCGCCTCTTTCAATGCGTTCAGGCTGCTGTTTTTTGAGCCCAGAGATATTTGTTTCTGTGAAGGAATGGGAATAGCGAAAAGTCGCCAAGGTCTCAGAGAGAACAATTAACCTCGCAACGGGCTTAAGAAAAAACCGTGAAATTCGGAGCTATTAGCATAAATTTGTTTAGGCGGTCTTCACTGTGCGCCCGTTCCATACTGAACCAGAAACTACTGATCATTTCCTACTGTTCTGAAGCAGCTTTTTTCCTTAATTAGGCGCCTGCAAAAATCCTATGTCGAACAACTCCCCGTTGGGCCTTCTTCTGCAGTCCTTCTTACCCTTAGGTAATCTATACTTGGACGCAGCAACAGTAATGCGTTCTCCGGCTTGCAAATCTTTCTTTCATAATCTACTAGGCACACGTCCTAAAAATTTTTATTATTCCTCTTACTTTTTCAACCATGTGCCCGTGTTTCATTTTAATTGAACCTTCCAACTATTTGCACCTAAAAACATTTTCTCCGCAATAACGGCCTGAGGGGCGAGTTGGTGCATTATGAAATGAACAGCGGCGCCCCAAAGACCCTAACAAGAAAGGAACACCACATGCGCACACTACGAACAGTTTATTACCTAGAAAAGTGGCACATTTAAACGATCAGCTCAAGCATGAGACTCATCGCATTATCGCTCCTATTCCAGCACTTGCAATAAAAAAGCAGCAACATCAGAATTACAGACAAGAAAACTTCAACCCCTGCAGATAAACTAACATATTCTGATAAAGGAATTACAAAAAAAAAGAGAGAGGGCCATCTCTTAGCAAAATCAGTGTCAAACGATAGTAGGAAGCAAAGAGTCAAACATATGAAGCAAAAGCAGTCAGAAACTGAAAAACCGCAAAAAAGACAAAGCTAAAACCAATAACAAAAATTAATAACCCAGCTGAACAAACAACAGACGGCCCCTAGAAATGCAGGGCTGAAAAGTTGCGCAGTACATGGTGTAAAAAAACTATCAAAAAAGGAAAATTCATTTCTACCGAGGGATACCGAAGAGTCGCTAACAGAAGTGCTTCACTTCTTTTTGATCATAAAATACTCAAGAATTTCACGTGCCACCTGATCCCGATTCCTGCCCAGAATCCTTATTCCGCTAAGCATTGGCTTACACTTCCAATCTTTACAGTGGGGAGACAAATTCGATCCGCCTCTGTTTTCTAACAATTTCTCATGCCCCCATGCCATGTCGTTAATGCAGCGACCCGTCTGGCCTATATAGACCCTTCCACAAGTACGTGGGATTTCGTACACCACTCCGACCACACAGGATACGAAGTGCTTGCCGTGGCTGTTTTCGCACAGGGCTTTCTTCTTCTGGCTGATCCGCAAGCATAACCCGCTCAGCTTTGTGGGCTCGGAGAAAACGACAGGTACGTTGAACCGGCCAGTAACCTTCTTCAAGCTGTGCGCCACTCGGTGTATATAGGGGACCACTTGTGGTCGCCTTGATCCTCGCTTCGCATGAGATTTTATCTGCTTGCCTTTCATTTTTTCAAGGAGGGTCTCTGCTACGCTGCAAAGGACAGAACACGGGAAACCAGCCTTTTGAAGCCTTTCGCTTTCGAACTGATTGTTCATGCTAGCCTGAGCAATTTGAGCACAGGACTTAAGCAATGCAGACTCGAGGCAAAGCGAAGCGATAGCCCTTTTAACTGTCTTGGAGTGCGCTGATCCGTACGAAAGCAGTTCGTTTTTTGCTTGGGGGGAATACATCCAACATACTGGCCCTTCGAAAAACTTGATATTGATATCTAAAACTGCAAGGTGTTGTTGTCTGGTAGTTCATGAGTAAAAGTGAAAGAGAATTCGCGCTGGCTGCAATTTTGACCCACGGCGGTTGAGCACCCGCGACGAGACTCCATTCTAAAACAACCCCCCCCCCCCCCCCCCCCGCCTCCTCCTGCTGTCTGGTCTCCGACCGCGAGAAAGCAGTTGTCTGGCCGGTGACCACTTGTACCCGTAATTCCGTCTGGGGCCTCAGCGGAGCCAGCCAGGGCCTCGGTCCTGGGCCCCGGCCTGCCCGGTGACGGGGGGAGAGAGAGAAAGAGAGGCTGCGGGGGGAATGTGGAATTTGGCGGAGAGTAGTCGGGGTGGAGATGTGGATGTGGCGGAGTGCTGGCTAAACGCGCGTGGGTGTGAAGTGTCAGCCGAGATGTGGTCGGCTCGTCGCGAAGTGTCTAGCCAGCGAGTATCGACTCCGGGAACCCGACACCGACAGCCCGACGCCATCTCGGACCGGACCTCAACCACTCGAACTGCTAAGCCCCACCACTAAAACCTTTACGAACTATATACTGAATTCTGTCCATAAAATTGTCTTGTATTTGTATTTCTTCTCAACTGCCATATTAGACGTTGTGTGTAGAAGATAAAATTTGTTCCGTCTGTACAGTGCTCTCTTATTCTTGATGGTATCGTAAATGTGTTCTTCCTCTTTATTAATTAAATTCTAGTCACTCTTATCTCAGACTCCTGTGTAGTGCCTCCGGTCAGCCGCTCGTCAGGCGTAGACCTACCGTCGGTTAGCCACTCAATCCTGCTTAAGATTTGGCACCTGGGTGTAGGTGTTTGTCTCTCCTACCCTAGAATTGGTATCAGAGAATGTGGAGCCCATTGTTGGCGTGCTCCCAATTCGTGACAAAAAGCCAGCCCTTTTCCTTGTTCTCTGAATACGGATAAGATTCTTTCCACTGTGCTGGGGAGCCTGAATGCAGAGTTAGTATTTTTTGTATCACCAAGAAGTCGCCCAAGTATCTAAAAATTCGAAGGACTGGGCCACTGTCAAGGGAAGAAGCTAAAGGAGGGTCAATAGTTGATAAAATTGTATTACACAACGGAGGGGCAACACAGGAACCAATGTAAACGCCTCTTCTCTGCAAGTACACTTCTGTTTCGAAGGAAACAAACGTCGACCAAAGAGAAAATTCACGGTGTCAAAAAAGTTTTCCACACGCAGTCCAGCTGAGTTCTGAAATACAAGGGCCCCATTAAATCACGGGAGTGTATTGAACCTGCAGAGAAGTTGCACTTGCATCGGTTTCAGCGTTGATCCTTCGTTGTGTAACATATTTTTATAAACTACTGACTGTTTTTTGCTTCCTCTCTTCACAGTGCCCCAGAACTGCGAATTTTAGAAATTTGGACGACTTCTTGGTGATACTAAATAGTACTAACTCTGCACTGACGCTACCTAGCACAGTGGGAAAAATGTTATTCTTTTTCAGACAACAAAGCAAAGGGCTGGCTTTTACTCATGAACTACCAGGCAACAACAGCTTGCAGGATTTAGATAATAATATCAACATTTTGGAAGGGGGAGTGTGTTGGATGTATTCCCCCGAACAAAAATGGAACTGCTTCCGTACGGATCAGCACACTCCAAGACAGTTAAAAGAGCTATCGCTTCACTTTGCTTTGAGTGTGCATCGCTTAATTCTTGTGCTCACATGGCTGAGGCTAGCTTCAACAATCATATCAAAATGATTCAAAAGGCTGGCTTCTCATGTTCGGTCGTTTGCAGCGTAGCAGAGTCCCTCCTTCAGAAGTAGAAAAAATCCCATGCTAAGCCAGGGTCACGGCGACCACAAATGGTCCGCTATATACACCTAGTGGCGTACGGCTTGAAAACATTTGCTGGCCGGTTCGCTGTACCTGTCGTTTTCTCCGCGCCCAATAAGCTGAGCGGGTTGTGCTGGCACATCGGCCAGAAGAAGAAAGCCCTGTGCGATAAGAGTCACGGCAAGAAATTCGTATCCTGTGACGTCGTAGGGGTGCACGAAACCCCATTGACGTGTGAAGGGGTCTATATAGGCCAGACGAGTCGCTGAATTAAGGACAGGGCACGGGAGCATGAGAAATAGAGGAAATGAAAGCGGGTCGAAATCGCTTCCCCATTGTAAAGACTGCAAATATGATCCAATGCTTAGCGGAATAAGGACTCTGGGCAAGACTTGCGATCAGGTGGCACGTGAAATTCTTGAGGCTTTCATGATCAAAAAGAAGAGAAGGACTTCTGTTAGCGACTCTTCGGTATCCCTCAGTACAAATGAAGTTTCCTTTCTTGTTAGTTTTTTGTGACGTCATGCACTGTGCGACTTTTCAACCCGGCATTTCTAGCGGCCGTCTGTTGTTTGTTTACGTGGGTTGTTAATTTTTGTTATTGATTTTACCTTTGTCTTTTTTGCTGTTTTTTACGGTTTCTGACTGCTTCTGCTTCATGCGTTTGACTCTGCTTTTGCTACGGTTTTTTTAAACTGGTTTTGCTAAGAGATGGCCCCTTACTTTTCATTTCTAATTTATTTTATCAGAATCTGTTAGTTTATCTGCAGGGGTTAAAGATTTCTTGTCTGTTATCCTGATATTGCTGCTTTTTATTCCACGTGCTGGGTTCAGAGCGATAATGCGATGAGTCTCATGCTCGGGCTGAATGTTTAATTAATAATAATAATTGGTTTTTGGGGAAAGGAAATGGCGCAGTATCTGTCTCATATATCGTTGGACACCTGAACCGCGCCGTAAGGGAAGGGATAAAGGAGGGAGTGAAAGAAGAAAGGAAGAAGAGGTGCCGTAGTGGAGGGCTCCGGAATAATTTCGACCACCTGGGGATCTTTAACGTGCACTGACATCGCACAGCACACGGGCGCCTTAGCGTTTTTCCTCCATAAAAACGCAGCCGCCGCGGTCGGGTTCGAACCCGGGAACTCCGGATCAGTAGTCGAGCGCCCTAACCACTGAGCCACCGCGGCGGGTCTGAATGTTTAACTGTGCCACTTTTCAGGGTAATAAAGAGTTGATAGTGTGCGCATGTGGTGTGCCTTTCTTGTTAGCGTCCTTGTTGTTCCGCCGTTTATTTCACCATTTTCTCGGCATTCAGGCATATCTTCCGCATTAAATTATTCGTTATTATAAAGAATCGGGTTTCTGCTTCCAATAAATTCACTCCCAAAAAATTTTCAATCATCAGGAAGTCCTAATCCACCACTGTGGGCATGCGTCTACGGAGTTTTTTGCAGGTAACAGATGAAGCTCCTTTAGTGACACGGGAGGCCCATGAGAGTCTTGGCGCGGGTGGCGCGCATGTCCGGAGGAAAGGACGCCAGCAAGCGATTATTTAGCCTCGTTTGTCGAGGCATAGGCAGCCTTGTGGCCGAGACTGCCCGCTTGCGCTGGCACCCAGCCTACACACACGCTGCAGCCAAAATCCCCGCACAACACTCGACACGCGGCTTTTATGTAATGCTCTTTCGTGCCAGGCCTGGGAGTGCTTGTCAGAGACCTCAGTGACTCCTATTTATACGGTTACTGTCCAGCTCTGAACTCAGTCTCGGTCCTTCAATGCGAGCACTTTATAACCGTTGACCCCACGAGGATCACTTGAATTGGAGAAAAAATAGCGCCAAACCATGCACACCACAAGACAAGAACGAAGAGGAGCGCTTGTGTCTCTTCTGCGTTATTGTCTTGTGGTGTGCATGGTTTGGCGCTAGTATTTCTAAAGTTCAAGTGTGCACCTACTAGCCCAAAAAGAGGGGTTAATGGAGGATCACTTGAAACTTACTTGCCGCGTATGCGGGAGAAGCGTTGTAGCCAGTCATGCACACCTGGTAATATCCTCTGGTGGTGTAAACGGCAGCGACTGCTCCGGTGAGTGAGTAGGCCCCTAGGCTCCGTATTTGAATATCGCCGTTTCGGTCTCACACGTGCGTCGAGCTCGCGCCTTACATTACCCTTGATAATCTCTTCTTGGGTTGTGCACTGTTAACAAAAAAAAACCACTTGGGAGCGCTGAAAAAGATGCATCACTGAGGACAAAGATGAAGTTGGCTATATGGGTTAGTGCGGGGGGGCCAGTTGGTGCTTTTCCTGAACTGTTATTCTATTATTTAAAATCAACTCATGTAAGTTGGCGAGGTGACGTCCATGTGCAAAAAGACGGAATTTGTATTGGATCGGAGGTGGCGCCTGTATTGAGCAATATTTTCTTTTGTCAAATCTACAGAGAAATGAGTAAACAGTGATGGAATAGCTTTGAGGATCCTCAGATTTATGAATGATTTGTTTGAGCTGATTGCAAAAGACAACCTCAACAGGAGAATGGTAGACATCTTTAAATGGTCTCGAGAGTGTGCTAATAATCATTTATGTTTGAAGTTCCTTTGGATGAATCTCTATAGTTTTGGAAAATTAAGTAATTTTAGAACGACCGCTTATGTTGGCTTTACTCCCAAAGCTCAAAGAAACAGATCTTAAACTACTTTTCTGGACACTTAAAAACTTAAAAAATGCTATTGCCATGTCTTTCATGCGCACGAGCCTAGAGAACTCGTGCCGTCATTGTATACAATATAATGTACTTTAGCGGTCTGCAGGCTAAACACTGCAGGTTTTCCCTATACCTTTATCTAGACAACTTCTGAGAGGTATTGCGGATAGTAAAGTCGAATTTCGTGAATACAAAAAGGGACAATTCACGTAACAAAACGGTGGTTATTCCACACATACACAATGTAGCACATAATCTGAAAAGCGTTGCGGGAAAGTTTGATTTTGAAGACATTTTATCGGCGCGAAATAAGTTGAGCGGTCTCTGCCCCGCCATTAGGAACTGAAATTAAAAGATGATAGAAGTTCTCACAGGTCAAGGTTAGTGGACTGCGCCTACCCAGTAGTTTAGGAATTTCCACTAACGTGGAATAAGGTATATCAAGCCAAGCCAGTCGATGCATTAATATTCGGTAGCATGAACACCTTTCTTCACTCTGGGGTTCCAGATATTCTCAGCTAAAAGATCACTGCGTCGATTCCGGAAGAGAAGAAAAGAGAAGGAAAAAGTGCCGCCCCTTGGCTACACAACAGAAGATTTTGTTTCGCCACCAGAATAAAACGACCAGGGAAATAATGGCAGCTTTTTTCAGCAGAAAGAAGCAGTCACAGTGTATCAACCAGCCTTCCCTGTTGGTTGATAATGAGGTCTGGTTTCTAGATTCAGAATTCATGATCCATTTTTCCTTCGGGTAATCAGGAGGGGTTGGAGTTTGGTTGGGGAAGGGGAGGAAGGGGTGCTTCTGAATGGACTTCGCCACATGTCAGATGAGTGGCGATAGTTGTACTTTCTTGAAATTGCTTTAGAAAGTGCTCGATGCTCTGTCGAGTCACTTGATTTTCATGTGTAAAAGTTCGATCTTCTCAACAAAAATTTTTGTTGCGAGTCAGCGCTCGTCTACGTTGTCTGCTTGCTATTGTCCGTCGTGTAGTTCGCCCTGTACCAATCACAATGTTTTATTACCAAGTCTCCCAGCTGTCCATTCTTCTAACCATTTTCCTGTTGTTTTCTCCCAAATTCTAGTGCACGTAAGGCTAGCAGCCAGGCACTCATCTTCATAGATACTGTTTGTATACCTGATGTTTCAGCTTGAATGTTCAGCAATATTTAAAAATAGTCTTCTTGAGTTAGAAGAGCGTTTTGTTTCTGCATAGCATTTTGAACGGTGTCGCACAATTGTATGCAGCTATGACGTGCTCTATAGTATGGTGGTTACCTATTGTGGTGCACTTAACTTGCTAACATATGCAGGTAATTTCTTTTACTGAGACGCCTTCAGGCCACCGAAAGTAATGCCCATATATATGTTTACAGAATTTGGAAAACGCATTTGGCATCGCCGCTGTGGCCCCGAAAATTTTGTATACATCGCGCAAAATTCACTGTCGAGAATCCTGCATACGAAGCAACATGTGCAGTGAACCTAACGCGCTTAAATACTTTAAATTTCCTGGGTTACAACGTCAAGGGTAACTGCGAGCTCGAAAGTTAAAAAAATCTCATATTGGTATTGTTTAACGTGGGCTACACCCCACTAATAAATTAGGAGACTAACAGTATTGGCTAAAAAGCTATCTACTCAATTTTGGTTGTTTTATCTGCAAGTTAGCACGTCTAAGTTGTATTTTTAGGCGCTGCACCGTTGTCAGTTTTATGCTAAAAAAAGGACTCCTGTTACCCATAAACAGTATCCTTAAAAATTGTAGAGCATTTAGGGTGAAATACCCTTTCTATTATGCGATCGACTGAAAAGTAATTACATGGGCTGTCTTTTCTTATCTAGGCATTTCAACTATTTTTTAAATGCAGTTTTGCGGAAACCGAACTTTCTTTCATTTTGCAGCGTTAACGGGAGACTATCATTCACACTACGTCATGTGGTATGAACCAAATGCTCCGGCGGTTGTACGGGAGAGTGCTACGCGCGATTGCATTGTGAACGCAATGTGTCCTCCCTCAAGGTGTCGAACAAAATACGTATAACGCTACCACTTCCCTCTACACACCTGCGCTTCGAAGACAGCACAATTTGCTCCTTCACCCCCTGAAATTGTACATCGGCGGGAGGACAGTCTGTCGGCTAACGCCAAACCTGCGGTGGCCGCAGAATATAGCGCCTGTACTGCGTGTAAAATTCGGGACATGAGTCGAGGAATCTTTCAGAGGGCCCGTTGCTTCGCTGTCATAATTGAATCGAAACTCGCGTCCTTTCCAAAGAAACCGAACAACATTGTTTCCGTGCCCTCACGATGACTGACTATAAAAGACAGACAGAAGAAACATACTAGCAATGAAACCTAGCTGTGCCATACATTTATGGTATTATAAATTCATTAGCTCATGATTTTGTCAGAACAGCATCATCGCAGCTAATTTAATCTATAATTACGTGTATGCGACGCATATGCGTAGCTGTCGGAGAGCGCATCATAATTGCGACCATTCTTCTAAACATCTGTTATACCCTCTTTACATTAAGCTATTAGTTTCATTACTGGTTTTCAACATTAATCTGTTAGCTCCCGATGCCAATCGGGCGCTGCGCCCAATCCGAGAGGAGCTGTCCGCCTGACCTATTTTTCCTCCTTACTTCCTGGCCCTTTGTGTTAGTAATAATCATGATAACGTTGGATTAAGCTTGAAACTTAAATATCTCAAATAAACATTTTTTTGCGCTATTTTCAACCCGCTTGCACAAGAAACTATGCCTTGTCCTCTGTAGCAATCGCAGCAGTCATTTTGATAAAAAGATCCGTTTTCTCCAACTTACTCTTCCTTGTTTATTATTCCACTTACATATAACTACATTTACGCCACTCACAACTACGAAGAAATATATAAGGAATGGTATGGCAAGCAGTCACTGAGCGTGTGCCTGAATAGTCTGAGGCTTTATACTGCTCTTGAGATTTCTGGCGAGTGTTAATGAAATTCATTTTGCATATTCCTTCTACCTTGCACAGCTTCGGTATATTAACGTAGTTATTGTCCATCCTCCGCTAGACGCGTAGAGCGTCCTTAACACCCTTTCTTCTTTCGGCTTCTTCAACTGCAGCCAGGCGTCGCTGGCGAATTTCAGCGTTTTAAGCTGGGGATGGAGAAACAAAAATGAAGATCATACTCACAAGCGCGCCCCGCCCACAAGACTTGCCCAGCTTTTCAGGGGCTTTCGCTCGGCGGCTCCGTAGCCTACCACCTGTATGAAGGAAGGTCATTCCTGCGGTGCTTGGCTTCCTGGGTGAGGAAATATCTACTTACTGATTGTGAGGCCGCCGCGGTGGCTGTGTGGTTACGGCGCTCGGCTGCTGGTCCGAAAGACGCGGGTTCGATCACGGCCGCGGCGGTCGAATCTAGATGGAGGCGAAACTCTAGACCCCCGTGTACTGTGCGATGTCAGTGCACGTTATAGAACCCCAGTTGGTCGAAATTCCCGGAGACTTTCATTACGGCGTTCCTCATAGCCTGAGTCGCTTTGGGACGTTAAACCCCCATGAACCATGAACTTACTGATTGTAAGGCCGCGATGAATTGGTGCTTTGCTGGCTTTGCCCCCCCCCCCCTCCCAGCTTTGGCTCAGGTAGAGCCCTCGCCCCTTGTCCTCTCGGAAGTGCCGAGAAGTCCGCGCTCAAGGAGGCGGAGCCACGACATGTGGGTTTTTCATAGCCAGAGCAACAAGCGATCGCGAGCTTCGCAAACTGCCACGAATTACACCGCGTCAACGTTGTGCCTGAATGGGTTAGTTCCAGCGGGCACTGCAATTAGGGGCTGTCTGAGCGCGAAGAAAAGTGCGTGAGCAGTGCTTTAATGGCTTTAAAAACGCTTTCGGAGGCTTTAAAAACGCAGGAAAAGGCGGCATATGAGTGTCTTGACTCATCAGTGATGGTCCAGGCCAAGGCTTCCTGGCTTTCGTTGGCGCAAAGCCTGCTAGGCGGCGAAGTTGGGACGTGTAATCTCTGGTATGAACTCTTGGCGGTCGACTAGGCCTACCGCGGATTGTCGCTTGAGTTCTACATAAGTATATACGTTTTGTAAATAATTCTATTTATCGCAAAGAGTGCCCGGCCTACTCCTCATTCAAGCCAGCGCATCAAGGCTCTAAAGACCTCCTCAGGACAGACTTTAATACTGTTATACACCAGCCCGCACCCTCTCCGTGCTCCTGCACAGTTTCCCGGCAAGCCGCACACATAGAGATTTATGCCTGGAGGCACCGTGAAGTACACAAAACAAAAGGTCTCAGATTCATTCGTTAAGTTTATTGAGACGCAACCTATCGCTGCACTACAGGCGCTACAAAAATATGAAATGAAAAACACGTTAATTGCGTTGCCACAAGATTATGTTGGAGGCTGGTTGCGTTCTTAGATTGGATAGGAATGAACACCACGGCGATCAAACAAGAGGGTTAGGAGGTAAAGCTTCATTCTAGAGCGTCAGTCTCCATGTGTTGTCAAATATATTACTATGCTGAGGAAGTTCGCGATCAGGATTATCTTTAAAAGTATGTCGCCGAGTTTACTTTTCCGTGTCTGCCCTTTGTTACGTTCCATTGAGAGTATAATATTCATGGGTGCCTAAGCAGTGGTCCATTTATGTCTTTAGTGATCTCGTACGAGTCCCATAATCGGAAAACTTCGTGGCGCCGCAGCAATCGCTTCATTCTCATAGGCAATAAGCGCTTAGATCAAATTTCTTTTCTAAGAGCGTTAGCTCTTACTCATTATGTTTCCAGATTTCGGAGGGTCTGCTACCACCCTGAGCTCACAGCATCTGTGGCAGTAACCAGGAAACAGCATATCTCGGATGGAGACTGGCAGTGCTATCTACAATAGCATAGAAGAAACAACCACCTGCCACGTGCAAATGATGACGTCTCGGTACAAAACAGTGTATAGGGGTGGAACTATGTGAGAATGATGCCAGGGGATCAAATGGCCGCATAGTTTCGGTTCCTCGATTCCAAGATGGCGGCCAATAAAATTGGTTGTTCTCTCCCATCTCTTTTCCCCCTCACCCTAAAAAAATATTCTACAACGGGGGGAAAACTCAACGTAATGGGCCGCTTTGTGTCTGTCTGTCTGTCTGTTGTTGCCAGGAAGGAAGGAAAGGAAAATGCGCAGGCTTGGCTCTAGCCGAGCCACAATCGCTACGACGTGCAGATAGTAGGAGAGTTGAAAGATGGGATAGAAACACAGGATTGTAAAGCCGCGCTAAAGACAAGGCCGATTCCGGAGGCAGTGCAATACAGGGCCAACCGGTGGCAGAAGTGTAGCAACCTTCAAACTTTTCGCCACATTCGCTTTGTGAGCATACATTCCTTCCTCTATATATATATATACTCCGACAGCAAGGGGCACCCATCCCGGGACAGTTGTGTACCGAATTTGGTAGGCAATTAAAACCCTAAGAGTTGTGGTATAGAAATAAAACCAAAATTAAATAATAGCTAAACATTGTATACCTTCAATTACTAAGTGAAGCGTTACCATATCGGGCTGCGAGCCGAATTCTAGGCCCACCTTGACCCTGCAAACGAAGCAAGTTTCATTTCGGACGTATCTTGAGGGGGTCTAACGGGCGGGTTCTTCTTCACCTTCTTCGTCTAGTACTCCAAACAGCTAACGCTCGTTACTTCAATGTGTTCCAGACGGTGGCGCACTTTTTTTTTTTGCCCTAGCGACCAGACAGATAAATGAGACCAATCTACCAAAATGTATGGCACACGAAAGGGTCCGTCTGTTAAGTCGAAGATTTAGTTCTATCGCTGAGAATCGTTTGCATGCAAAGCAGGTATCAAAATATTCCGGCGGGGCGCAAATAAAACATGACATAAAGTAGTCACTCTTGAGTGTTTCTTCAAAAAAAGCAGTGCACTTCTCTGTACGTCGGTGATTATACTTTTAATTTATGGCGCAATGTTATGTCATAAATAGAAGGACTCGTATTTGGCTAGTATTGACCCTCCTCTGTAGATATGCCGAAGCCAGATTTACTCCGTAGCAAAAACCACTTCCCCATGGCGGCATGGCAGTCCTTGGGCACGCAGCACTTGACATGCCATGACCAAAGCATAATAGCACCTCTGTCTGTCCACTGCTCGCCAACTTCATGACGCATAGACATTGCGCAGGCGTTAGCCTTGTAATTGAAATCGAAAGTGCTGCACGTAACTACTGCCCTGAGGTTGGGTCTTGCTGCCATGCTAATGGGATTTTTCATTTGATAGCAACCTGGCTTGACGATTTGTGCAAAAGGTTTGTTCTGAATGCCCATGTTATAATTGATGTAATAATTAGAGTGCTTATTTAGATAATATTTAATCACCATGGACTCTTTTACAACGCCACTTGTACGGGTATTTGTTATAGCAAAACATTCTTTGGAGTAGCGATAGTCATTTATTAATACATCAACGGAATCGTTCGCTGCCTTCCATCTGGGATCACGGTGGTCACAATGGAGCAGTAACCACATGTAAGTTTCTTAGAATGAGCAGGAGTGTGAAGTTCGTTGAACTTTCCGTGGCGCCATCTCTCTCGTGGTCGCCAGGAATGCGGCATTTGTCAAACCACTTAGCCTCAGATGGACGCCCGACGGGAACTTGGTGGCGACTGTACTGTAGTCAGCGCGTCGCTAACACAGGGACCCGTCCCGTACCAATCTCCCCTACGTGCCGCGGATGTCTTTGTGTTCTTCGCGCCGTCACGGGCATAACCCACCGTGAAGAAGCTTAGGCAGATACGGGGGTTGACCTGTGCGTAGAGACAAAGGGTTGCCGAGCTTCGGGCATGCGCGAGAGGCACGTGGTAGAATAAGGTGATCGTGAAGCGCTGATTTCATTGACGACTGTTTTTTTTTTCTGTAAGGAACCGAACGTCTCGAAAGATCGTTCCTTCGGCATGCGATTGCCTCACATGTAGGTGTGCGAAAGAGAAGGCAGATGTTGAGTTTAGGAATGTGGTAATTTCTGTGCGGTCGGGAATTGTAGTTGTGTATGTGCTGTTTGTGTTTTTGATTGAAACCTCTCCTTTCCCAAATGTTTGCCTGGCCAAGGGAATAGCAGGTTTTTGTTTTTTCCCCGATAATTGTTTAGTCGATATCCTTGATCCAATCTGTGATAACCTGGCGGGAACTTTCGTTTCCTTTCCTAACCATTGATTGGTGAGGAGTCTTTCTCATTGTCTTATTGGTTGCTGTCTCCGCTAAGTACGGAGACAGAGGGGGGAAGTGAGCGCTCTGGGTTGAACCGGGGCTCAATTCGTCTGATCGGTTTAGTCATGTTGTTAATAGTTTTCTCCTTGCTCGCTTCTTCTTCTTTTATTTCCGTTGTAAATAAATAGTTAACCTTCTGCTTTCATCGAGTAAAGTGAATGTTTGCGAGTTAGAACCACCATGAGATCGAGAAACCCCGATTTCATCATGAACAAGGTGCTCACTCTCATCGCTACTCGAAGAGGAATATCAACTAGGAGATAGAAATGTTTGCAAAACCATCCTTGAACGCGTTTCAAGGGACACACGGCCCGCAGCAACGGCCATTCTCGGTTTGATTCAACGCCATGCGCCATAAGCGTTTCTTTGGTATTTAAAATACAATTAAGAGGCATTAAAATAAAATGTAACTAGGCCTAGCAAATGACCGCAAAGTGTAGTGGTCGTTCGATTGTGAATGACAGCCATTTACATCATTGGGTGTACTTTTGTGCAGAAGCGATAATGTGACTGTTAACTAGTACTGGAAGCACCAACAACCGGGCCATCTCTACATGCAAGCGCTTTAATCTTTGCTGCTATCGCCATCCGGAATGAAAGCGCGTACGCAAACTCTTAACGAATGCTCATGAGGCTTTAACAGTTAACTTCCCAACCCCTTGAGATAATTTTCCCATATTCTGTTGTGTGCTCAATCAGGATGTGAAAATCGACATCCCAAGTAGCGGCAAATATGACGCTGGGGTTTCGACCTTAGAACGTCAGCGAAGACTATCAACCTTTCCACACAAAAATTTTCGTCAAAGGCAATCCTTCCAGAAAATCTTGAAAGGCTCTGAAGATATTAATTCTTTCCACTCGAATGTTATTTGTGTAAAGCTAGTAAAGCACAGACGCTGTTTAAGATGAAAGCGGTGTAAAAACCCTCATGTTGATTAACAGAACCGCCTTAGCTTCAGCTAGTCACTGCTTAGAGATATACATGGCCTTCAAGAGGTGCTGGCATTGGACGCGGAGGGCAACTCTTTGCCGACGGAGCCGACAGCATCTCCTGAAGCCATCTTCAACGAATGGCTCTACGAGCAAATCGACACATTGGTGCTTAATGCGGCCGCCAATTGGCTCGCCAACGCTACCAGTAGTTATCAGCCACCGCAGAAGACCACCAACTCCGGGTGAGTGACGGACAGCTTTGAAATGCTGTTTGGTGACCGAATTGTAAAACTGCCCAACTGAGGATGAATATTATGGATCTCACATTGAGCAAAATTCTATAATATCAGAACCTCGTAGCAGTAAAGTAAGGAGTCCGGTCTTTGTTTTCTGGCAGCACGCAACGGAGATTTTATGAGAAATGGTCTTCAGCTTTCTGCTTTTGTATTACTGTAGCCCTGTGTGATAAGAAATTTGTGCGCAATGAATCTATAGGTAAACCTTGGTCTTGAGAGGGAATGATATATCTTCGTCTGGGTGGATACAAAGGTTGCTTGGGACTACTGAGGACCGAAGGACTGATGTGATTCCACTGCGCTGCAGGTTTCCATTTCCTAAGCTCGGCTCCTGACACTCTTCTGCACCTCCACTTATTTTTCTCGCAAGGCAAAAAGAAAAGTAGGAACACAAATGTCCAAGCAGGAAGGATGCCGAGGACACAATTAATATAGTATGCATCTATAAAACTTTGCGTGCGTACCACTATCTCTAAATTAGAACCACGTTGCAAGCTGCTTCCTACATGTATAAGCACAGCACTTTACCCTGTAGAGGGCTAAAATCTAAGCTTCTGCAAGCAAAAAAATGCCACTGACTGCAACTCATCTTTGCCTTGTGCCAGTCATTTTACGTCTGCAACCAGCGCTACAAGAAAGAGCTCGTTTGGCTCTCCCTGCTTTGCTGCAGTGAAGGCTGCCATAAAAAAAGAACAGCGTACGACCTGCTTTTTACGTTTCTTACGCAGGTGAAATTTTGACAGTTACCTCTGGCTGAGGTTGCAATAGTGGACGTCGCTTGAAGGCTCATGCGTAGTACTTTATCCGGTAGTCCGCGGACGGTCCCCTTCTATGCATTAGTTTGCCCCACAATTCTCGTGTCTCACGCAACATTAAGAAGAATCATCCGCAACACACTTCTCTAGTTGTTACGAAATTAGGGCTTCAGAATAGTCATTTGTGCGCGTGCTCGGGCACCTTCCTTTCCGGGAAACGCCACAGTTCCACGCCATCGGGCTCGAGTGAGCAGCAGCACCATCCGCTTCCTGGTGAGGAGCAGCCGCCGGTGTTGCCGCTGGGCTCAGCTGATGTGGCGGTCCATGCCCCGGTGCCACCCGTAACTCCTGAAGTCGCCAGTGCAGTCGCGCTAGAGGACGAGGCGGTGCCACTGATCACAGCCAGGCCCCGTGTGCCGTCGGCAGAAGGTGCGGCCATGGCTCCATAGCTCGCAACACCCAGCGACTGGCCGATAGAGAAAGAAAAAAGCAGGCTTCTAGACCGACGTGTGAGAACCTGACATGCGGTTAGAGACTGCTGCAGAAAAAAAAAGAGAAAATGTTGAAAAAATCATAGCCAGAGAGTGAATATATTTCAAGGAGGGAGATAATGTTTACGCTCTAAACTTTTGCATAAATCGAATGTCATGCACACAGGCAAATGAGATGTGTAACGGACCCTGCTGCGGAAGGAAGGCGGAGGGCGTGCAGTTCAACGTACCAATAACACCTAACCAGACTTCGCTCTAGGTAATGTTGGATAGAGAGAGGGAAATCCTAATTACATGGAGGTTAACGAGACGAGCACTGCGGCTCGGAAGGAAGGAATGAAAGTGGCATTCGAATGTAGCCCTTGCGATTGTCAATTCTTGTTGGCCTGCTCCGCAGTGCTTTACGTCCTGCAGCCATCGCGCATTAAGAAGAGCGCCACCCGGCCCATCTACCTATCACTAACACACAATATCTCTTCTCCTCCACTTCCTAATATCTTAACGGCTGCCATTTCTCAACACAATGACACGAATTGAGCAGTGCTATGCACTTTTATAGCTTTACCTATAAAATTTTTATAGTTTTATATCTTTACCTGCCCGTTGTCCTGCTGAAGTCGAGAGTTCTCCCAGCTACACTTTTTCAATGGGCGCCGGACTCGTTTAGCCCAGTGAGTGCTGACAGAACAATGATTAGACAAGGCGCTCCAATTTTGATCTTTAGGCATTTGATTGGTGCTTCCTCCAGCGATATGCCAAGACAGGAAGACTGCAAGACGTGCCTTATAGGCGGACTAAAGACTGTGCTTTCCATTGCTTACGCACCTGTAAAATTCTTGCCGCTTTTCATGTCACTAACTATCGCAAAGCCTTAGTGGCTATGGCGTTCGGCTGCTGAGCCCAATGACGCCGGTTTGAAACCCGGCTAGAGCAGCCCGCATTTATACGAAGGCCAGCTGCGAAAACGGCCGCATGCTGCGCGATGTCAGCGCACGTTGTAAAGGACCCCAAGTGGTCAAATTAATCTAGAGACCTCGACTACGGCATCCCTCACAGCCCATCGGCTGGCTTGGGTCACAAACTCCCATATAGCACTTATTTGCATGCTGCTCACAATGCCACGTGGTGTGACGGCATTCGCGCTTGTAGAGCCCAGACAGTCATGCTGGTAATAAACATCTATTCCTTGAGTGAACTAGTGCCTCTCAGCAGAAAACAAGGAGGCGGCGACGACAGCAGCACTTGCACTAAGCAGACGTCGGGAAAAGCAACTGCCGTCGCTCTCGGTCAGCATCAATCTCCTAATAGCTTATGCGTAATGGAGTATTCAAATAGGTAATGTTGGGCAGCTATCGGAATCTGCGAAGAAGCAAGGTATCCATCGCAGTCAAATGAGAACTCTGATTTCAATCAAATCGCCATTTGAAACAGCCTATAGGAAAGCGGTGCCGCATTGTTGTGGGCAAAACCAACCGCTGTAGTCTTGCCATGACAATGAAGCAGCAGCTTCACCTGCTTGGTCTCAATCATTGCTCGCTCTGCCTTGCATTGTACGTCGTGCTAACAAAGAAAAAAAATGTACTTTTCTCCAAAGAACAGTAACATTTCTTAGTTTTCGTCTGTCCCTGGCGAGACCGTTGGCCACGGAATGAATCATAAGCCTGATTTTATGAACAAAATTTCTTCCATGCATAATAGAGAACTAACACTCAGTGCTTAGACAATGCGTAGACGTGGAAGCGAAAAAATCACGGGCAGCTTAGCTTGCGGTAAACCACAAATTATTGTGCTCTAGTACCATTACTCCTGGCTTTGCATGGTTTATCTTGAAAATCTATGCCTTTCTTGACATGAACTGGCTTAATTGGGTTGATATATTATATGATGTAAGTTTGCGTCGTATTGTATCCTTTTAGACTTGTACTGCCCTATAATTGGTCATTCTCTACATTCACAGGTCCCTCGAAATCCTGATTCCGCTCCTGGCGCAGAGGTGCAACAGTTAAGCTACGCACCTCTGCCCTGCGATGGCAGGTGCTGCCATAGGAGGGGGCTTGAGAGACCCATGTTGTTCCTGACGAATCTCTCGCGACTAATAATTGATTGACCTGCCATGGTGGGCAATTTGCTCACAATCCGGTGGGTAGCTTGCGATTACGTCAGAACGTCACGCGACCAAGGAGGCCTATATGCTAGAAGCAGGCTTCGGACAGACAGACAACTGCTTTTCGGCGGAGTGTAGGCGCTAGGGCACTAAAATGGAAACGACAGGAATTGTTCAGTCTGGACTCGGGGAGTTAGTGATAACCATTATTCAACGCAAATGCTGAATTTTAGCGACCCGTTTGATTTTGAAGTTGCCTGAATAATGATTCGTATTAAGCGCCAATATAAGAGCCTCACTGCAGCGGAGAGCCGGCACCGCACCGGGGAAGGCAAAAATAAGTAAAACTTCATTGCTGGGAGTGCAGGGTCTGAAACCGCAGAAGCGCTAAAAATCAGTTCCTCTGCCCGCTGCTTCAGACCACTACGCTATCGCCACAACATTTATTCTAGAATGGTATTTATTACATTGAAAGTATATTATTTTTACATTAAGTAATTTTTTGTAAAGCATTTAGGTAATGCCACGAAACACATCGCAAAAAAAAACATCAACAGACCACTAGACACGAGGTAAGGCTGAGGACATCACCTAGAAGGAGGCGGTTCGTATACTTTCCTCAGATTAACAATCAGTTGGGAAAAATCTTAACATCCTGCCTAAATGAAGTGCCCAGCTCTCAAGCTGTGCTTGCAATGTCGTCGTCTTCGGCTCTTAGCCGCGTTCACGCGTGTTAAACTGCTAGTCTCTCACGCTGTTTTTGAAGCGTGGTCTCCCTCACCTTTCCAGCAGTGCGCGTGGAATTGTCACCAAACGAGCATGCAGCAAACCGCGCGAAATGTCGGAAGATTATAAGCAATAAAATTCAGAAGACCCAGTGCCATCGCCATGTCATCGGGTAATGATAATTAAGCGACCTACAAACTTTCATTTTTCTGAGTCTATCCTGTACTTAGCAGTTATGGTAATTGTAGTGGCAAACGCTACTTTATTGTTTTCTAAATATTCTTTGCGTGCATTAGCTTTTGTACGCTGACACAACAACGCGTTGACTCATTTGAACAGTGCATACAGATCGAGAAGTGCAGGGCACATGCATGTATGCATAAAGTGCGTGCCAGAAGTAAAAGCTTAGTGATATTTTGGGCCTCAACTCGTAACTCTCTCGGTTTTGTCGCACATATTAGCTCAAACAACACGCACCTACACCCAAACCATTTTAAGCGTCTAGCCTCTCGTTCAATAGTGGCTTGAGGGCTTGTCTTTTGTGTTCATTAGAGTAATACTGCCAGTAGTTACCGACTACAAGAAATAACTCGTTTTAAAACGACTGTGAGTTAGGGCGAGGGTGAGGGAGGGCCGAAGGTGTGAGGGGGAGGGCCAGCAAATTTTTGGAAGTGAGGATGAAGATGAGGGAGGGTATGGATTCAAAATTGAAGGTGAGAGAGGAAAAGTAAAAATGAGGGAATTTGCCCACCTCTGAACTCCACCGGTGCCACTTGCCGGCTGCTCGGGCTTCCATGCGACATGGCAGCGCGGAACCAACCGCGTTTGTTCTTTTGTGCATTTCGTCAAATTGTAAACTTCGAAGGATATATTAAATGATATTTAGCGTGGCTGCCCCTCAAGTCAACTTTTTACTCTGAACGACTCAAAGCCTAGTGATACAGATCGTCAATTTAGCTGCGTAGATAAATTCATGATGTAAATGGAAGGGTTTGGTTGGTCCCAAAGCGACTTAGAGTGACCAATGACAGAGCACCAAATTGACGCAAAATGGGTAATGGAAAAAGAACAGCTTACAGAATAAGGCCAATGACCTGTAATTTTTACGTCCGTGCCATCCTTGAGTTTGGTTGCGCCCTTTTATCAGGCAGCGTTGTCTACAGGCGTCTCTCTTTTCAACCTTTCGAGAGGGTGGACTTGCGGTTATGCCTCGGTTTTATTTTGCCGGCGAACCAAATTACCATGAATCTGGGGTTCATCCCTTATAGGTCAGCCTTGAACAGCTTACTATTAGTGTCTTTGTTAAATTATGAATTTCTTTTTGGTCCTGTTCGCAAGCTATATTTTTTTCTGCAGAGTTATTTTTCCAGTGTCTTTGCCCTTCCTTCAGAACACCGCAGGTAGTTCTCAATCTGCTTCTGTCTCATTTTGAAGGTGGGCAGGCGTTGCTTAGTGCCTTTCAAGGTTCTTCCAACTCAGTTTAACATGGTTTTTGATAACGTATTCCTCAACTGTGCAAGGTACCTTCTTGGGCCTATGTTGGCGAGAATCTTAAATGGCCATTAATAAAAACGCCCATCATGCGGCGAGGAATGTAAAGAAATGGCCGGAATAAACATATATTTACGTCACAGATCGATGTTGCCATACACAGACACGAGTATGTGACGTATGCAATATTCAAAGACGCTGATGTCGCTGTTTGGGACCCTGATTGAATTGGGGCCCTTAGAAATGCATGTGACCCAACACCTTCAAAATTTTCTTTTTTCCCATGGCATCTATGAAGTGAATCTCAGTCGACATCAGGCGAGCACATATTATAAGAGAATGTCGAAGTTCGAACGTAATATTGAAGTTAATACATTTTTTAAACGTTATGTTATATACGTGTCTTTGTGCGTGGTTTAGCCCGGGTGGGGCAACAGCCAGGCGCTATTCCCATGAAAACAGATGCAGATAAGATACTTCCAAGTACATTTGTAATTTTTTGCCCGACCAGTGAAACAAAGCCTTCATCCATAGCTGGCGAAAGCATCTTAGAGCAGATTGTGAAAGCATGGAGCGTCATTTACAGCACGTAAAGCTCGCGTACGTGTCTTCTTTCTTGTGTGCCGTCTATTTGTTGGCTGCTGTTTTCTTGGCTTTTAGAATCGGATTTATTTTTAAACGCGGCCACGAATGAGTGCTTACACGCGGCACGCCACCAACTATTTCGACGCGCTCAGTCATGTTAAAGTCGACTAATCAAACTTCGATACCTCGCACATTGTTGCAGTACAGCCCATGCTAATTGGGATAAGCAATATACATCTCCAGTGGTTAGCTCGTTCATAAACAAATAACACTACAGGCGACCCCCCTGCGCAGTACGATAACTCCACGGACCTCCCGCAGTCAAATTCATGGTTGAAAGTTGCCGTAATTTATTCGTCATGAAAGTGAAATGAAAATGTACAAAAAGTGCCATTCTTAGATTCTGCCTTACAAGAGCAGTTTGGAAAGTCGATATGCTTACGAACCTGAACGGCGATATTGAAACACGACGAATACGTGCAGTGGCGCTGCTCCGTAGTGCCTTGACAAAGTACAAAAAAGTAATATTTAACGTGCATTATTGAACGAGCTCCAGAGAAGCGCGATGGCCGAGCACGGCTAGACATGCGGCTAGACATGCTGTGCCCGGTTGTTCTTCTCTACGTAGGGAAAGAAAACACATCTGGCGAACCCAAACCAGCAGAGCCTTGGAGAATCAGTAAAGTTGTGCCCTATTAGGAAGCAATTATTAGTGGTTATGGTGGCCAAATGACCTAGCCTTCATATGATCGCTACTGAGCACGACACTTTTTTTGCTAACATAAGTAATCTATTCAGCCCTTTGTGCATGTCATAAAATTTGCAGTAACCACAAGAATTTATGGGAACACTCAGCGGAATGCGACAGCGCTAATGGTCCTACTGCTGCTGATGAATTCTGCACTACAGCGGAGAATTTCCGGGAAATAGAAGCCCACACGGTGTTATGTCGTTACTGTTATGCGTGCTTCCGGCCTTCAGCCGCAGTTATCGGAGGTAGAACTAACTGCTGCGAACTAGCTTTTTTGCTTCGGTGTAATCTCAGCGTAAAAGCCTAGAGGCTGCCCAACCATTTTTTTCTTGCCCAATAGACATCGCAGGAGCCCTTACCAAAGCCTGAGTTACTTATCAAGCACCGCTCACATCAGAATTTTTTGGTGTGTTACTTGTCTGAAAATACGCTTTACTGTGCCCGGTTCTCAGCGGTAGAAGCTAGTGCGCTGAACACGCTTGGTCTGTACAAGAAATTGTCCTTTTAGCCAGGCCTGGACAGGACGAAAGAGGAAAATTTGTAACTTTTCTTTACTTTTTCTAAACGTTTGCGAAAAACTCCGACATTCAGCCTAAAGATGAAAATCTTAAGTCGAACGGGACTCCATGGAGGCTTCAAGGCCTTGCAATATTTTTCAGAAAGGCCGACAGGCCTTAGTGTCTTTTAAAGTGGCAACTAATCAGTGTCATATTCTACTTCTGCTAAAGTTAAAGGGTCAGATGTTGAGGCAAAAGCCTTATATGGCTCATCTGTTAATATCCGGCGTTGACCGACAGTGTATGAGAGAGAGACTGAAAACCCACGTGACCGCCTGACGTCATTAGCAGTGCTTACATCATCAGGAAAGGAAAAATATTTCCTCCTAAGTGGGTGTCAAACTCAGGCCAGGGACAAGTTTGGCGTGACGTCAATACAGTTCCTGAACCGAAGTGGCGTAATTAGGCCGGAAGTCATGGTAACCGAACCGGAAGAGGCGACGTCAGACCGGAATTCTTTGCTAAACCGCAAGTCATATGGTGGTTTGGTTAAAGTGAAGCTTATATGTGCCGGCTTTCACCCGAACTCCCTTGACCTGGTACGTGGACCTCCCGGAAAGGCCTTCCAGACATAACTACTGCTTAATCAGTACTACTAGCTTACGATCACACACAAGTCCTTTCGCATTCACAGCACCGCAGTGGCTGGGTGGCTATGGCGCTCGACTGCTGACCTGGAAGACGCGGGTTTGATACGGGCCTCGGCGGTCGCATTCTAGAGGCCCGTATACTGTGCGACGTCAGAGAACTCTAAAGAACATCAGGCCATCGGAATTTCAAGGAGCTCTCAAATATGGTGTTCCTCATAGCCTGAGTCTCTGTGGGACGCTAAACTCCATTAACGAACCAAACCAAACAGCACGTATGTAGTCTTAATTTGCCGAGCACGCATCTTCTGAAAGGGGATATGCAAGCAAGACGAACCGCGCCACACCTTCAGCATCTGAGGCGGAAAACAAAGACGCGTGGTATTTTTCGAATTCAGATAACATTAAATTTGTGCCAGTCACCAAAGCACTACCGCAGTAAATTGCTCACATTCTCTTGGGAACCACACGACGCCACTCATCAAGCAAAGCCTGACGAGTCGGTTCTTCCGAGTGCAAGGCGCAATTCGTGCGACACCAAATACGGACAGCCCTGTAGCGTTCCAAAACAACCATTCAAGCTCGCACTTCACACCTACGATTTTCTCCGAATACAAACCGCGAGCGTTACAATCAAGATCAACTCAAGATCATCTTGCCCTAATGGATTATAAAGCTAACAAGCGCCAGTTCAAGCGTGTGTGTCGAGTGAGTAATAATTGGACCTCATTACCATGAGACTAGACTCCGCACTCTGTTAAATAAATCGGTGTTCACTTTATTATCGACTTTACCTGGACTTATCACTTTATACATGTCGTTAAAAATGCCAACAAAAGTCATGGATATATTCACCATGACTTTGGAAAAGCACCCTCATCTCTGACGCTTTTACTGTACGAGACGCTCATACGGGATCCTTATCACCAGAATGTAACGCAGTCACTTGAAATGGTCCAAAATACTGTTGTTAGGTTCGTTCTCTTTAATTCTAACAGAACTTCAAGCTTAAGCAGCATGAAAGCTAGCCTCGGTCATCGGACCTTCGACGTGTGGAATCACCTTCCCGCATCACTGGTACCAATTAATGAGCAACGTTTATTTGACGAATGTATTAGCTAACATTGTATAACTGTTAATATTTTGTAAAGTTAGGCTCATATTTCTGGTGAAACGCTGTCATTGCACTCCTTAATTGAACAAGCGAGTTTATGCTCATTAAAAAAGTTAAATGTCATTGCTACGCCTTCAACGACGGTTTAACATTTAGAGATCGCCGGCAGTATTAAATGACCGATTAAAAGAAAAGCATATTTTATTGCAAGTGTTTGCAACCCTTTCCATTTCGCTCTCGGAACTTCAAGGCTATTCACAGAGAAGATCACTGTTCAAAAAACTGAGCGCGGGCACCCGCCTTCTCATTTTGTGTTTGCTTTAGCTTTTTTTTTTAATGTTATTGCGAAGTCAGCTCACTTCGAACGCCTTCTTTTCTTGTGTAGTAGAAGTATACTTTTACTTTTTTAGCTTTCAGTTTTTAGTTTAGCTACCCAGCTAGTCCCGGAACGGGCCCAGGCACGGGCCCAGCTGGGGCTCACATTTAGATAGGCGGACCTGGTCCGGGCTCAGTAGCGGGTAGCTGGTAGCGGGCTCGGGCCAGCCCGGGCCTCAATCGGCGGGCCTGGGCGGGACTCGTGCTTTGAGTCTCGGGTTCGCGCTGGGCTGGGGTCCCTGAATGCGGAAGAAATAATTTCATTGGGGGTAGTTGGTTCGTAGCTAAGGTTGATTCGCAAGACGGCGCAAAGGGACAAGGAAGGCACAAGAAAACAACGGGACAGGCGCCGACTTTCAAACGAGGTTTATTCGCCCAAACTTTTGCATTTTCATGAAGCAGCCAAGCCGTTTCACAGAGTCCTAAAGCACAAAAAAGACAACAAACAGCATGCAGACTATTGGCGCTGCGTATTACGAGAAGGAAAACAACTCAGCACAAAGGGTCACGCCACTAGAAACCAATGAAAATAAACTTGTTTGACTCAGTCTTAAGGCTAAGAGAGCGCACAAAATATCAGTAATAACAAGGAACGTGAATTCATTTGCGTAACAAACAAGCACACTTGTCCAAGGCAAAAAAGACGCTAAAATTTTTTACACACTCCGGCATAAACAAAACCACTGACAATAAAAACAAAAAAAATGACCAACAAGAATTTGGGAAGACAGTGCTCTTGAAACCTTAAACATCTTCGAGAAATCATCTCAGCATGAAAATAATAAAATATATATAGGATTCTAAAAGAATTAGAAGGAAATTAAAAACTGTCTGTGACAAAGAAAAATGCACACGAAATTTCAAATATCTAAAGCCTAAAGGAACGCTTCAAGAAAAGCCGCATCCGTGGCACTGATTAGCACGGACGGCCTGCTAAGGCGCATGCTTCCCGCTTTGTTGATAAAAAAAACTGCTAAACTATTACTCTGTCTATTTTGTCTTCACCGCTATTAAAAAAATTGTCTGATCTAATTCCGGACAACATTCTTGGAAAATTTCGCAGTGCTCGGCAAGGAAATTTCCATGCTTGTTGCGCACATTCCGCGAGCATTCACTGGCACGCTCATTGAAACAGCGACTCGTTTGCCCTAAGTAAATAAGACTGAAGCATAAAGGAATCTGCTACACAACTCGTGGCCAAGATTTTAATAACTCTTTTATATGTTTCATAGGGTAAATTGGTCGCTTTTCTAGCTTACTCATGACGCAAATTGTCGAAAGCTTGGGTCGCGCACAAGACACGTTGAACTTGATATTGAGTTGCAAATTTTAGGCGCCGTGGACACTTTAAGAAAGTAAGAAATAGCTTGCACAGGTTTATTTTGTACTTCTGGGTTTCTGTTATCATGCAGTCACTTCACATTCTGCCGTAACATTTCAGAAACAGCCAAAATGAATATGGGCGGTACTATGCTTCTTACAGCCGCTGAACATGGCTGCGAACGCTCATAGGCGTCATATGATGGCACGACCTTGCTGAGCATTCGATAGGAAATTGGCAATTATCGCTCTTTTTTACGAGCATCGAATGAGTACTGTCAAAAGGTAACAATCCTTTCTTAAATTTAGGATTCTATGCCCAGCGTTGATGATCCTTCACGAAAACTGGTACGTCCCATGTAAATGTGAGGTCCTGGCTGTTTTCTCCTAAAACAGCCAAAACAGCCAACACTTCCGTAGACATAAACGTCTCGATTGTATAGGACTCGCGCGGATGCGACGGACGAACTAAGCTTCTTGAAGGTAGGAGTCAGCGTTAGCACAGCTGTTTGTTTAACAAGGTTGCATTCTTTGCTCCCATCTCGCCGCAATAAAATTAGCTTCTTGCCTTACAAGCTAGGCATTCGCGCAACGTTCCTTCCTTTTGACTTTTATGGCATTTCCACAATTGTGACGTAAAACACGTCTAAACTATATGTTCGCTTTTATTAACGAGCCCTTGATAGTTTTTGCGGAGGTAAATGTATAGTTCAGACACAAACGATTCACTATATGGTTAACTCTAAGTCAATAGAACAAGAAAGCAGTTTATAAGACATTACGTGCTGAAGCGAATAAAAGTATGCTTTGCCATTAGTATCGTTAATTCGCCGACATCGCATTATAACTGGCGGGAAAATAGCAAGCGAGCAGATACTATGATTCTGTAGGTACTTGCATCAAGCGAGTAAATGTGGCAACCTGCACACGAACCACATCTGTAATCATAAGGGTGCAAGTGGACTTGTCGCAGGGCAAGCACTCAATGGTGGCACTCTGCAGCACACGTCTGGAGGCACTTATCCCGAGGGGATGCGGACCTCCGCCGAAATGAACCTAAACCACTTCTCCCGTTTTTATTTGCAGTGATCTATTTTAGTGTGTACTGCCCAAACAGCCCTCCCCCCCAACCACCACCATCGCTTCATTTCCATTTATGCAAAAATTTACCTAAGGCCTCTTCTCTAAAGCATTTCTGGCTATATGCCTGCCCTTCTGGTGGAGTTGGCATGACCAAATGAACGCCAGAGCATCTGGTGTGTAGTTTCAGGTTCAAGTCCGTAATTTAGGAATGACTAGTTATTGACTCGTGCAGTAAACTTGAAAAGCCACGAAAACGAGACATGAAGTCAGGCAACAAGCAAACGGCTGTTTGGGCGCATCGCATTCGGCACGATAAATTTGCCCCAACAAAGTACACTGGACTGTCCATGATAAATACATGTGAACTCATTACTTGTGACTAAGGCCATTATTGTAGTTTATTCTATATTTTACTCATTTTTTGTCACTGTAGGGTATTCACTCAAAACTCCACGGTACCCTTGATGTTTTTATATTTAGGAGACGTTTTGCGAGGATACTTTCTATGCTGATGATTGATATTGCCTGCCAAGGCTCGTACTAAATCTCCACTATCGTAATATATGTTGCCCATGTGGATTTCTTGCCTTGCAAGATTTCACTGTAACAATCAATATATTCGCAGACCTCCTGTGTGTAGGGTTGCACTTTTTCACTATTAACGTTTTTTCAATCTTCAGACGATTTCCCCATTGTTGTTCTAAGACAGTGTTAAGTGCTCGATGCAAGCGTTGGAAACACTACAAAAGGAATTTGCTACTTTACGGAATAATGAATTATTATCTTCGGCATTTCCGTACCAGTAGCTTACTTTTCCTGATATTGAAAATATTTGCCCATGAGTGTTGAACACGTCCATGTAATATAGTACATACTATAGCGAATTTTAATTCCGTATAAATTCTTCAATCGTGCTGCTCAGAGTTGCACAGTTTGGAGAAATTATTACTTCCGTCACTCGCCTTGTTCATTTCTCTACATGGCTATTTTTCTCCCGACAAACTATTAATGGAGAAGTCAAATGCTGTTCTTAGCAGTTTCACTCATGCACCCCACAAATATGAAAAGAACGACCTCATATTTACTTATTTGCCTTTACCCCAAAATTTGTTTTAAAAATATTTTTAAACGTAAAATCCAAGCATGCATTGATACTTTCTCTACAATTCTTTCTTTCTTTCAAGTCCAAACGCTAACAAGCACCACTGACTGTAAGAATGATATCCAATGTATCCTGGACTCCAGCCCTTTCAAATAGTCGCAAGGTGATTTTAAAAACGAGCCTTAACGGCGCGGAGCTGTGGCTTCGTGCGCCAATATTGCTGAGCTCGTGCGGCTACACCCCACGGAAGAAACTAACGGCATTCAAAAGGGCGGACACATCACGCCTTCCAGTCGCTTGCGCTGACGCAGATACCGGCTTTCGTTCGATGGTAGAGACGGGAATATTTTGCGCGGCACGCAAAAACTGTTCATTTCCAATGTGGCTATTTATTAGAAGCGCGGCTTCAGCGACCTATTTTTGGGGGCCCCTCTAGTGGCGTCCCCAGTTGAAGCCAATTAAAGCCCCTCGATTAACTAAAAGTAACGACATCTCCTCCATCCTCCTCTTGTGCCGGCGCGCCTTCTCTCGGCTCCTCCCGGGCGCCTACGTGGCGGAACCTGGGCAAGCGGGAGCTAGCAGACGCTCCCAATGCCCTTTGGCGCGCAGTGGACAGCGCGTGCGTTTTCTGCCTTGGCTGCGGGCGAAATGAGATCATGGCATAGGAAATTTTAAAAACTATGTACACAACAACTGCCCCAAGCAACGCTGCACTGCTTTACCGAATTTTTGTTCTTAATGCGGTCGCTATGACTGCGGTGCACGCGGTGGAGATAGTGCGCGCGGCCGAGCTCGCAGCCCATCCTAAGAGTTGTTTCCCAATGCTCGGGCTTTGGCCCGCAGTGGATCGCGCGGCCGAATAAATTGTTGGTAGCTTTTTCTGTCTGATTCAGCAGCAATGAAATCATTGCATGGGCGATTCAAGAATTACAGTTACCCAAAGAACTGCCTCCACCCATGCTGCACTGCTTTATCGGAACATTTTGCACTGCTATCGCTTTGGTCGCGGTGCTCACAGTGCAAGTCGCATGCTTGAGCGAGCTCGCGGTACAGCAGTGAACATCCTCGGAGTGTTGGTTTTGGACCAGCGCCTTTTGCCCAATGTAATTCAAAACTTAACTCCGCCAAGACGGAGTTTGCTGACATCAGACAAGACTTGCAGCCTAGTCTTTATTTGAACGAAGGCGGTGTAATACCTTCATAATACATTCTCTCTTAGGCGCGTTTGCTCATGCACTCGGCTGTGCCTAGGTGCCTGCTCATCTTAATTTTTATTTAGGGCAAGAGAGCTTAGCGGTTGTTTCGGAGTTACTATACCTCGGGCACCTCACAGGCTAACGTTAAAAGGATCCGACTGACTGCAGTTCCTTATCGCTTGTAAATAGGTGAATACGGTGCCCCTACTAGCGCACTGTAACATGGTTGTTTCAGAATGCTTTTTATGTATGCTTAACGGTTTGAATTTACTAGTAGCAATTAAAAAAGGATTTTAACCGCTGCTTCACGCGCAGCTACAGCTCTGCATGACCTAATAAAATGTTGTTTGTTTAGGTTATTGTCATCTTGGGCCACCATATGCAATAATGGCTGGTAAGAGGCATTGTCTTACCTCGTATAACCTCCATGCCTAACACGCAGCAGCCAGGACGGCCGCAGTTAATTAATCGCTTTCGGTCGATGCAGAATAAAAAAAATCAAGCGTTGAAAAACCAAGACTCGAATTTACTCAGCCTTTTTTGAAGGAAAACGTTGTTCGTTTAGGAAGTTGTTTGATTCAAAAATATGGAACACAAGGAGAAATATATGTAAATAAGTTAACGGAGGTCCTTGCTTGTGTTCTCCAGGATTATCCATGGAGATATGGAGTATTCAAGCGATAGCTGCCGTTACTGTGCCTAGACACAGTAACCACCGATTTTGGTATGAACCCTATCAGAACAAATACGCCCAGCAATGCCCGCAACATGAAAGCAAGACCTGCACCGCGAGATTCATGAGCAGCGTCGTCCAAACAGCGAGATCCGCCTCTTTTGTCTCGTGTTCGTTAGCAAAGGAGTCTAACTGCAACAGAACAAATACTCCCACCGATGCACGCAGCATGAAATCTAGACCTGCACAGCAAGCATCGTAAACAGCGCAGCTCAAACAACACGAATCGCAAGTTTTGAGCCGACCCCGCGAATGAGTCACAGTACAACCAAACCAATAATCAACGTAATGCCCATGACATCAAAAGGACACCTGCAGAGCCTAGCAGAGCTAGCAGCGTGACTGGCGGGGTTAAGGCAATGAGAAGCACGGCCTTTGTAACCCGCGAGCGAACAAATCCATCTACAGCCATGCCAAACTGAATTAAAACTGTTGCGCTTCGCACCAAATCCTCCGGAAAAAGCGCGACAACTGAAGAACGGTCACATAAATCGGTAAGACGCGGATCCAGTAAATTATCAATTTTTTCTTGGCCGATCTTAAGAAGCCAACGCTTTCGTTGAGCTGCATTGCTTTTGTAGCGTGAGCTACACTGGCCGAGGTGGAGCAGATTCGCGTGGGTCTTGTAGAGCCGTGCTGCGCATGCCCGAGAAGCAGTGAAGTCACACGGCATACAGTTGGCGCTCCGGAGCCGCCGCTGCCGCGCGCGCCTCGCCGCTCTGCGCATTCCAGAGGCGTGACTTCATAGCGGCGCCGTCGCTGGCGCCGTCGCGTGCCCAGCTGTGCGCCTTCGTTGCGCAGTAGCAAAGTCTGACGCTGCGCCGGAGACGCTTCATAGCGCCTCTCATTTTGTGCGCATGCGCAGAGGTATCAGTGGGGGTATACATATAGCGGAGCGTTTGCCAGTTAGTTATAGCCATGGAGGAGAGCGAAATTGCTGCTCAGTGGCGATTGCTGCTCAGCGGCTCATAGTAGCTCGCGCTACGTATATCCTGGCATAGCCGAGCAAAGCCAGTGATAAATTTTCCGGACGGAATGACGAAAAACGTTTTCTCGCTGCAACTTCGGTGGTAGCACCCGTGAGCGAAACAGAAGCTGGGCGCCGCCGCAACGAGTATACACCACCAAACCTCGAGAAATGCTTCCCGCCAAAACTCTGTCGCACAAAACGAAAATAAAGCACGATTTCTACCACGACAATGGCGCCGGCGTGTGCTGCGGGGCCAAAAAGCGCGTGCTAACACGTAACCATGGTGCCTAGGCCATTGGGAGGCTCGTTTATCCAGCGGTTCGCTAGGAGACGAGGGAAGCTGGCAAGTTCAAAGTTCAAAGCTTTTCCTTATTTTTCGACACTGAGGAATTTTATAGCTGTGGCGACACACTCTGCGCATATTTCCGCGCAGCCTCAGCATTGTTATCATCCGGGTCAACGTAAGAGTGCCGCAAGCTGGACTGCGTTACCAATGAAACACAGCGCCACCGCTGCGTTACCCGAGGCATACGTCACCGACGGTGAATAAAGAAAACAAACTGCCCGGTTGGGAAGAGGACTTTTTTCCTTCGCTACCGAGACGTGCGTAGCGTTGGTATGTTTGCTCGGTGCCGTTGCTAACTGAATAACCAGTTGTAAAGATTTTATTTTGGGATTCGTCCTTCAGCAGAAACGACATCCCACATCTGGTGATCCGGACAACGGAGAATAACGCATCGCCATGGACAAGAAGGAGCAACAGCTTCAGGAAGTACGGCACGGCCAACTCAACGCTTCCGTGCCGCAGCCACCTGCATGAAACTTCCGCCATTTTGGGCCGACTCTCCCGAGGTATGGTTCGCCCAAGTTGAAGCTCAGTTCTCCCTCACGCACATCACGCAAGGCCGGACCCGCTACGATTATGTCGTCGCCCATTTCATTGCCCGCTATGCCAACGAGGTCCGGGATATTCTTGCCAACCCACCAACGGAAAACCATCATAAGCACCTCGGGACTTAACTGTCGCTCTCGGAAGACCAGAAGGTGCGACAAATACAGTGTGCAGAACTTGCCAAACGCAAGCCTTCTCAGCTCCTCTGCCACATGCGTGTTTTCGCAGGAAACATTGAAGTCCAGGATTGCTTATTGCGAGCATTTTGGCTTCAACGACTCCCACCGCACGTCCAGGCAATTCTGCAGGCTCAGCTGATGCTACCTGTCGACCAACTTGCCGGGATAGCGTCATCAATGCCTCTTTGCCGCAGTTGCCCACCATAAAGGCTGTCGCCGCACCGCTGAACACCACAGAGCTTGCGCGCCGTATCGACTATATCAATCGACCGCTCAGCTTATTCAACGACTCTTGGATCAAAACTTGCCGACGCGCCACCCGCAAACCAGTGACACAACCCCGTCGCAGCAGCCCGGTGACGACGACCGGTGCTTCTACTATCGACATTTCGGGGACAGAGCACGACAGTGTCGACCACCCTGCTGTGCTGGACATAAGGGAGACGCCAAATTCAGCTCGCAGACACAGATGCGAGCTGCCAGTCTGAAGGCCATCGCATCTTCGTCACCGGCCAAATTACAAAGCAGCGGTTCCCACATTTGCTGCAACCCACGAGCCCATCTTCAAGCTACCCGTCCTAAAAATCTTTCGAGCTCAGCGCGGCAAACCGGTCCACAATCAAGACTTGCTATCGCTCTGCTTACCAGTCCGTTTTAAAACCTACGCCGTGGCCTTCATTGGAATTTTTTCATCGCCGGCGCCATCCAGCCAATCATCGGCTCATACTTTTAGGCGCACTACAACCTCCTTCCGAACTGCGGCCACGTCCGTCTCATGGACGCGACAACGAGACATTCTTCGCCAGGACAGCGACCGACTACCGACCAGCCAAGCATCAAAGTGATCGGTGTTGAAAATCATTCACTGTACCATGCCATCAGCGCCGAAGTTCCCGGTTTGACGAGCCCTAACGGGTTGCCACAAGATGTACAGAACACCACTGTGCACTAAATCCGGACCACCTCATGCCCCCTCCCCCACCCCCCAGTATTCTGCCGCGCCTGTCGCCTTGCCCCGGACGAACCTCATGAGCATTGCCAAAGGAGAGTTCGAAGCCATGCTCTGTGAGGGAATCGCCCGCCGCTCCGACGGCCCATGGGCCTCACCACTTTACCTTGTCCCGAAGAAGACCGAAGGCTGGAAACCCTTGGGGGGGGGGGGGGTGACGGGGGGTCTAGTGTGCCCTCAACGGCCGCACCAGTCCGGACAGGTACGCCGTTCGCCACATACAGGACTTCGCCTATAACATTTATGGCTGCCACGTTTTCTCCGTGCTAGACTTGGTGAAGGCCTACACACAGATACCCGTCAATCCGGACGACGCCCCGAAAACTGCTATCATTACCCCTTTCGGCTTGGTCGAGTTTCCCTTCATGAGCGTTGGCCTCAGGAACGCTTGACAAATCTTAAATGCTTCATCGACGAAGTCGTCCGCCGCCTCGACTTCTACTTCGTCTATCTTATTGACCTATTCCCATTGACCTATCCTATTTACCTTTTCCCGTAACGCCGACGAACACCAAAGGCACCTTTGTCTACTTCTCCAACCCCTCGATGGCCACGGCCTTCTCGACAATCTCGCAAAGAGCACGCTCGGCACTACAGTCGTCCAATTCCTCGGCCAAGAAGTTTCAACAGAGGGAACGCAACTCGACAAAGCTGCCCTCTGCACCGCCACACTTCTCACTCATCCTGTGCCAGATGCTCTTTTGTGAGCTCTTCATGGAGGCCTCCAGCTTCGCTGTCGGCGTCGCTTTTATGCAACGCGTATACAACACCTAACATCCATTGTCGTTCTTCTCCAAGAAATCTCAGCTCGGAACACACCCCTTCGGCGGCCAGTCCCACCAATGAAACCACAACCCCCGCCCTGTCGAGTTCGCAAGCTTAATAAAGAGAATTTCTAGCGATATACGAAGCAGTTCAATGCTTTCGCCACATTCTCGAAGTACAGCACTGCACTAAATACGCTGACCATAAACCTCTGACCGGCGCCTTCTCTTAACGCCGCGACAAAATCCCGCCGGTCCAGCAGAACCAGCTCTCGTTCATTGCCCAGTTTACCACCGACCTCTATCACGTCAGCGGGAAGGACAACGTGGTCCGCCGACGCGTTTTCACATGTGGCAGCTATAAGCTCTTCGCTGATAACAGCTGTCGTCCTCGCCAAATTAAAGCCCAGACTACGGACGTCGAACTGCAAGAACTTCTTAAGGGCGGGTCCTCACAACATCTGCAACAAGCCCCATACGTGGATCGACAACGACTATCTACTACAAGATGTAAACAGAACGAAGCAGGCCTTACGTACCAATTTCCCATCGCCGCGGTCTATTCAACTAGCTGCATAATTTCAGCCATTTCGCTATACGCGCCTCTACACGCCTCGTGGCCGACCGCTTTAGTCTTGCCCTCCGTGCAGCGGGATATCCACACCTGGGCGCGCTCCTGAATTCATTGCCAGAGCGCTAAAGTCACCAGGCATGTCACTTCACCGCTCGGAGCATTAGACCAGCCCTCTGGTCGCTACTGCCTCACCGCCATCGATCGGTATAATCGATGGCCTTAGGCATGGCCCCTTGAGGGAATCACTGCGGAAGACGTCGCCTCGGCTTTCTTCGCCGGCTGGATTGCTCGCTTCAAGTCCCCTCGCTGTGTGACTACCGACCAAGGACGACAATCCGAGTCACACTTTTCCAGGCTCCTCGGGCATACGATCGGGTTCGATCGCTCCAGGACCACCAGCTACCACCCTTGCGCCAACGGGTTTATCTAGCGTTTCCGACGACAATTGAAAGCCGCCATCATGTGCCACCCAGACTCAACCTGGCTTGAAGCCATCCCAGCCGTCGACCTAGGTCTTCGCGCAACCTTCAAGCTGGACCTTTAGGCTACACCCGCACAGCGCGTTTACGGGGAGCTCCTCGGTCTCTCAGGTGAACTTCTTGCTGCACCGCCATCCACCAGTGGGACATCAGATTACACCTATTTCGTCACCCGGCTCCGACGCATCATTGCTGCCATCCGCCCGTTACCTGCAGCTCACCAATTTAAGACTGCCCCTTTCGTATTCAAGGATCTGGCAACGTGCACGCGCAATTTTCTCCGCTACGGCACCCTCCGCCAGCTTTTCCAGCCATCTTCCAACGGACCCTACCCAGTAGTCCATCGCGACGACAAAACCTTCACCCAGCGCGTTAACGGGAACGACGTCCGCTTCTCTATCGATCGGCTGAAGCCAGCCTACATCGATTCCGCCGAACCTTGATATACCAGTGCACCCACAGGCGTCCATCGACGACCCCCGACATCATTGCCTGCTTGTGTCACTACTCACTATGGAGGTCGGGTACGCTGCGGCACAAATTTTACAAGCTCTCAGGGCTCTCCACTCCGCGGGGGGGAGGGGGAGCCGTGATGTGGCGACACATTCTGCACATATTTCCGCGCTGCCTCCGCCTTGTTATCATCCGGCCCAGTGCAACACCGCTGCACACTGGACTTCGTTACCGATACAACACAGCGCCACCGCTGCGTCCCCCGAGGCTTGCGTCACCGACGGTGGCTACGAAAACATGTTGCCTGGCTGTGAAGAGGGCTTTCTTCCTTCCGCTACCGAGACGTGCGTAGCGTTTGTATGCCCGTTAGCTGCCATCGCCAAATGAATAAACAGTTGTTACGTTTTCATGTTGGGATTCGTCCTTCAGCAGAAACGGCATCCCAAGTAGCCAATGGGCCGTATGGTAACAACGATGTCCCTGCCAGTGGGATTAAGCGGTAGTCGGACGGCGGAGATCGGGGCGGATGGAGGTGTGGTGGTGGTGCGCGACGTCGCCGAACGGCCAAAATCTGCTCCCTGCTATTGTAATCCCAGTTCACACGGGCAGCGGAGAGCAGCTGAGAGGCATAAGCAAAGCGGTCGGGCTGCAGAGGCGGAGCGTGAAGGGTCGAAAAGCAAAGGTGCCTAAACCATAACCTCTGGTGTTGGTGAGCAGGGCATCCGGTCGCTGGACAGTGCAGGCAAAAAAAAAGAAGACTGGAGAGCAAAGTAAAAACTTCGCAGAAGAATAAGATCCATAATAGATATTAAACACGAGCAAGACGCGTACTCGAAAGAAAAGGAACACAGCAAAAGCGCTTTACCTCGTGTGTGCCCTTTCTTCCGTGTGCCCGCCTTGTCGCGCTTTTGTCGCCATTATGAATGAACACAGCTGAACGTTACACGCGTTCTTCTGATGATTGTGCAACCTGCAGAGTTCCAGTGACTTCAACGATCGCGTATCAGGGAGCTCTTGTGGAGGAGCGGTGTGAATAGAATCGAAACGCCCTGCAGCGCGAGACAACCCTTTTCAGCAGGCCCCGAACTGCAGTCTTGATTCTCTTCTTCGTGTTACCTTCACAAGTATGTACCGCAGCTCCTCCTCTCAACATAAGTTGCCAATTCGACAGCGCGAGCTGTAGTTGCCGTTTCTGGCCCCTTACAGCTTGGCACGTACCTACACAGAGGGGACTGGCCAGGATTTCGATCTGAAAGCCACCGAAAATTCCTCAAACGTGCATGCAGTCATGACAAACTCGCCTGTCTCCGTAACGCAGGTTTGATGTAGCAGTCAACAGTGCCTCTGTTCGCCTGCCACATTGAAACCGATTGCAAAGTGTTATTCCTGCTTTTCTCTGCTTCCTGGCTTACTTAAATTTCCATTGTTGCGATGTAGAACAAAATCAAAAGGCTGTTGATTTCGCACACAAGATGACATATCATAAACGCCTGTTCAATGTGTTTAAGAGTGAAATATGGTTGCTGAATCGATTTATCGCAATAACGTACCAAACTGCAAACTGCGCCTCATGTGTACCTAAGCATCATCGATGGTAAAGGTAAAGATTTTGATGTTGAAGTTAACTAAATCAAATCAAATAAAATAAAATCAAAATTTTTCTGCCTTGAAAAGTTAAGACAGCGGAGGCGCACAAAAAGCTGCAAGATACAGCTTAAAGGCCCTAAACCGTTCCATTGCTGAGAAAGTTTGACAACCACCGCATTGGAAACAACGTTTTGATTTGTTGTCTCACGGACGAAGGGTAGAAACCCTGTTGTCACTGCTTGAACATGAGGGATAAAACATTCTCAACAACAAACGAACTCAATTTGACCGGAGACTTGTGTGGTAAGACGAACTACTTTCTAAACGTTTAGGAAGAAACAACACCTCGCCAGTAAATCCCAAGCCGGTCCGTACTTCTCCGTCTATAAGAATGGCCAACTACAAATAAAATCTCGCATTTCTATGAATCCTACAAACACCTCTGGCAAGAGCTATTGCCTTCTAAATTCTCAATGCGCGTCTTTCTGTGCACCGGCTAACCTCTGTCACAACTGCCATATTACAGCCTCCTCTACTAGCCAAAAAATATAGCTGCTGAGCATAAGTGAATGAAAATGTGCCGCTAAGTCTGGATGATCGACAGAATTAAGGTACTCTCTGTGCATGAAGTTGAGACCCATGAGATTGTTTCTTGTTGTATTTCTGTCAGCGTTGCGCATTATTCTGTCCACCCGCGCTCTACTGAGCGTCAGTTAGGTTGGTTTTTGGCTCTCATAATATCGGCAGCTGCGACTCTCCGCTCATGTCTCGTGTGCGGTTCACTTTGCAGTTTCCCTCTCCTCGGTTATTTTGGGCTTCAAAGGCGATGAACTTTAGCTTTCTCCTGTTTGCGGGTGACCAATTTTTCCACAGCCATACTGTTTCCGGTTGCGGTTTCTGCGGTTTCATGCACACAGCGTCTCTCTAGTTTGTATACTGATCAACCCAAGCGCACATGCATCGCTAAACAGCAGTGACTCAGCTGACCTACTCTTACTCCAAAGCCAACACGGCGAAATATGCCGGGCTCCTGCTCCAGCATCGTACCTTTAATGATATATCGAAGGACTGGTGCATAACAAAACAGTTTAGACTAGCAAGAACGGCTGCCACTCCTGTTGTTGTTGTTGTTACCCTCACGCAATAAGAGCCACTCCTGCGGCCGCTGTTGTGATCGTTGTTTGCCTCTTCAGTTATGGCGCATGCCCACAAAAAAGAACTGGCCAGGGTTTGGTGTGGAGTGCCAGAGGGAATGATTGAAGTGATCGCAAGGAAAAATCTGAAACTCGGCGCATGTGAACGAGAAAAGCTACGTGAAAGAAAAACATCCATAAGATTGACTTCAAATAATGAAGCCAGGACACATATGAGTGCGTCACTGTTTAAAACATCTTCAAACCCAGTTAACACGGGGATCTGCCGGCTGCATGTTGTCGTTTTCCTCAAGAGGAGAACGGTGGGTTCGCCTCGGGGGTTTGGCTAAGACATTAGGCGGCGACTAACAGGATCTCAAAACGTTTAAAATAATTACAACAATAATAAACGAAACAGTGTTCGTGTTCTTCGTCTCACTTTATTCCTTGTGCCCATCAAGCTTGTGGCCGTTAAAGAAAAAGAAGTCCAACAATAGGAAGGAATATTAGCTGAAGCCCCGGATGCCAGTCATGTGAACACCAGGCTAATCCGATGCGCGTCCGTGGCAGCAACACCTATCGCCTTTGATTTCTACCACTCTCTCAAAAAAGCTCTTCTGATCCGCAGGTCTGAAGCTGAAGGCGTACGACGCATCACCGGCATTACGAAGACTCTACCCGGACGGGATAAGCCCGACCCATAACGCGCAAGTCTTCGGCTCGGCCGCGAGGCACTCGGGTCGCATGTTGCTCTCGCTCAGCCGCCGCTACATGGTGGCCGTTGGGATCCCCTCACGGTGCGCGGCTCGGGACAAGACGCTGCTCGCGCTGCGCTGCTGGATCCTCGATGCTGACCCTGCTACCGCGGTGTGCGCACTGATGGACGAAAGCAGCCTACTGGCGAGCTTCTGCCTGATGCGCTGCTGATGGAGACGACTTGCTCCTGTGAAGAGGTACGTTTCGGACACGCGTGGATTACTTGGGAGACTTATCGATGATTGATTCGTAGTGGCCTCAGAAAATGTAGGATGGCGTTGAGGGCGGGCTTGCGATGAATGTGAAGTTTTCATGGTCACAAGGGATTGATAAGCAAGCACATTCAAACGTAAGGATAAAATGGAATGTGAAGGCTATTTGCTTTTCTGCGCATGACTTTGATGTTTGTCAAAGCGTTAAGGCTTTAATGTCGTGCATACGCCGTGATGAATTTCGAATACTGACGCTGCTAATCGAGGCTTTTCGAATATTTCATTTGACGCACGTACCTTGAAAGGACTGCAACATCATCCTGAGCTTTAAAGACGAGAAAATGCTGTCGGCTCGACTACTGATCCGGAGTTCCCGGGTTCGAACCCGACCGCGGCGGCTGCGTTTTTATGGAGGAAAAACGCTAAGGCGCCCGTGTGCTGTGCGATGTCAGTGCACGTTAAAGATCCCCAGGTGGTCGAAATTATTCCGGAGCCCTCCACTACGGCACCTCTTCTTCCTTTCTTCTTTCAGTCCCCCCTTTATCCCTTCCCTTACGGCGCGGTTCAGGTGTCCAACGATATATGAGACAGATACTGCGCCATTTCCTTTCCCCCAAAACCAATTATTATTATTAACTGCCCGCGCAAACAAAAATGAAGTGCTATCAGAATCTTTAGAAGACAAGGCCAGCTTATTTTTCCGTGAGCATCGGAAACCGAGCGTTCCCTGACCCACCGCTGTCGCCCTACCCTAGCCCTTCATTTTCTCCTCGTGTTGTCATGGGTGAATATTTGCACCATCCTTTTTTGCTGTTCTACGTTGCGTTCTCGACGCTATCGCTGTGCTTTCATCCACCGCTTTGCAGGTTGTAGGCACAGCTGGTTACAATGCCGGTGCCGCTCAACCACAGCAACGGACGCTTAACAGCTGCGATCTAACTGTTGTCGAACATACGACTCGAACAGCGCAGCATCTTGCATTTCATGTCATGGCTAACAATATCTCAAATCTTTATCTTTTCACGCAGTGACAACACAGCGTTCACTTTAGTATCCAGTCGGTCCCTGGTTGTTTTGTGCGAGAAATTATACCTGGTGTCACAAGCAAGACATTGTAATTTTTCAGTCTTATTTTTGAGTCAAAAATATTGCTTTTGTGGCGTGGTACTTCCAGGATTGGCGGACGCCAGTAAACCGGAGTATCAGCTTAACTAGTAAAAGGGTTGACTAATTTCCAATGATGAATTTTGAACTATTAGAGTTAGGCCTCTAGTTCCAATTATATATTTGTACTCGGCCGTTAGTAACTGCCATAACAGTTTTTGGAATTTCGGAAACGCGATTCGCCTCGCCGCTGTAGCTCGTAAAAATTTGTATTTTTTGACTAGTCACGTGCCCTAGAGCGTTTCCTGTGTCTTGATCTTTTTAAACGTGCATGCATTTTCACACTATGCAGCCAGATTTTGTAAAGCCATAGCAGCGAAGGTAATCGCGTTTTCGAAATCCCAAAAACCGGTAATGGCGTTTACTAACGGCCGGCCACAATACTCTAATTGCAACTAGACGCCGAAACCTTATTTCAAAAGTTAATTATTGAAAAATAGTTAGCCATCTTAGTAGTTATGTTGATTCACCGATTTTCTGGTGTGCGCTCATCCTGTCACTACTATGCCATATAATCCATATATTTTCCGAAAAATTCCTTTTTTTAAATATAACTCAAAAACTTTAACACACGCTATATGAGCGGTACAAGCGTGAACTTGATTTCTCTATTAGATCTTTTTACGGTCTCTGCGCAGAGCAGAGCTTTCTGTTGCCGAGAAATTTGCTACAATAGCTGAGAAATAGAACTGCTTGCGGTTCCATTTCGCTGTACCTCATTTGAAAAAATAATAAAATGTTCACGCAGGTAGTTTTACCGTGCTTTGCGCAAGCAAACCTTGGTAGTACTTGGCGCTGAAAGAACCAAATAGTAATGAGGTATATAGAAGCTGATCTCCCACCCCTGTTTCATAGCCAACAAACGAGGAAAGATGGGAGGAAGCACGTGCAGATTTCCAACCGTAGGTTATAAATATGTTGAAACTTCTTAAATAAGGCCATTTTTTACTCATGTGGAAAAAATCCCCATCGGCGAACAACATGTCAGCTGGTCTTAACAATGTCTCTTGAATAGTTACGCTTCAATGATTACGCCAAGATGTGCTTTAATTCCTTTACGATACTTAAATTACCCTTTCTGGTTCAGGATGCCCTCCTGGACGGCTTCGTGGAATGTCCAGGGATCAGTTCGCTGGTGCACAATGTAGCAACAACGTACACTTCGCGAGCAGCGTATTCAACCCGTGATGTTTCACTCCAGACGCCTGCGAGCGGCTCATCGGCTTGCTCTAAACATGTCAGTCGCTTCGGAATGTCAGCCTCAAACTCGAGTGCCTCCGCGCAGCTCGTCCTTCTTCGTGTAATAACGACCACTGGTGGCGGCAATCCGGAACAGAATAGTGAGTACGGCGCCTTCAGGAAAGGGTGCCTCCTGTATATTTTCGATAAAGATCAGTTTTCTTATTTTTTGCAGTATACTGTCCGTGCACACATTGTCGCAGACATGGAGGCAGACGGTGAACATGCTGAGCTGAGGCACTGCGACACAGGGCAGAACGACAGCGAGCGATCGGATGCGGTGACTTTCCTGCCCGGACACGGACGTCATCCTAATGTGCTTCAGCATTGACTCGAGCGTGGATGCCCCAGATGCGCCACATTTTCCCTACCGTCCTCTCGCAGAATCACAAGGACTCACGCCATGATCCGAATGCGCAACCGGAGCTGGCCAATGGCACCTCGAATCGAATGTCCGCTTCCTTGGACTTGTACATCAGCTCCCGCAAGGAGCACTTGCGTATGTGAACATGTGTGTATGATATATCTGTCATATAATTCTTCGAATTCTTTAATACCGAACTAGCTTTTAAGCATCTTCGCATCATAAGCAACGACGCTAATAAAACTGAAGCGCATACTGTCCAAGATTTAATGCCCCTTTCCCCGATTTAATGCATCAGCTACCAGATTTGTCGCCAAAATGATGTAATCCATTTTTTGAATGCGTTTGCTTGTATTGAAGCGAGTGCAGCTGTCTGCGACCAAAAGTCTGTTTGGGCTGCGTATAGAAAGGTTACTTATTAGGCTAATGTTGGTAAAGTTGAAATAGATTGGGGTTTGGAATCATATATTCGCTCATTATATTGTTACGTGACGGCAAGCCCATGAATGAGATGAGATGACAGGTGACTACAGAATGATTTTATGCGGATGGCCTGGCGCGAGCACTCCTGCCCGCGCCACTGCACAGTTCGTCTTCTTCTACTTCGTCACACTACCCGGGGCCGCCGGGGGATCGTCCCGATCGCGAAAGAGAAGATCAGCAGTGACGATGAAATGCTGCAGATGGCGATGGGCTTGAAAATGGTCTAATACAGAAGAAGGAGGTGACGGGCTTGCCGCCACGGTGGATGAGACGATCGGTGAATGAGTCCCGGTCCACGATTCATCCGGGCTGCAGGGTGCCAGGAGCCGGCGGCCAAGGCCATTGGACGCACCGAACGGCAGGTGCAGGGGGGCGGTGTCTTCACGTGTCGGCTGCGTCCAGGGTAGGTCGGGTCATTCTGGTCGCGGCAACGTCGTCAGTTCGTCGTGTGTTGTGGTCCGGGTGGGGGACGGGGCTGGGCTGAACGGCGAGGTCGGTTCAGGTCTGGCGAGTTGGGACACAGCCGGGCGGGGCGGACCAGGTACACATGACCGTTGATCACGGCAGGCGCAGGACGCCCAAGCTCTGGGACCTGGATGGCGAAGAAGGGAGCCGAGCACCTCACACCAAATGTTACGTGACGGCAAGCCCATGAATGAGATGAGATGACAGGTGACTACAGAATGATTTTATGCGGATGGCCTGGCGCGAGCACTCCTGCCCGCGCCACTGCACAGTTCGTCTTCTTCTACTTCGTCACAATATATTCGCTAAATCATATATTCGCTCAATAAGAGCTGAAAGAAGCGTACTTCTGCAAACCAATAATATCCAAATCAAGGAATACTTCAGGCAGGGAGATACAATATCTCCAGTAATCACCACAGCGTGATAACATGTTTTATTCTGAGATACGCACTGAGAAATGCAGAGGATATAGGTTTATAACATCCGCGGGCAGCTGATGGCATTGCTTTAATAAGGAACTCTGAAGATGAATGATGGGGCGTAAAAGAAAACAAGAACTGGTTTGTCTAAAGTAACATGCTAAAATCAATGTCCAACAGCCTCGGAATGGCGTAGCAGGTAACGAAAGGCAACAAAACGTTGGAGTGGTAAAGGAATACACCTGCTTTAGCTGGTGTAGACCGCACGTTTGGAGCACGAAGTGAAATAAGGAGAATAGGAATGGGTTTTTATGTACTTGGCAGAAGTTCTCAGATCATGAATGACATCTTGTCAGCGCCACTCAAGAGAAAACTAAATAAAAGCTGTATCTTATCGGTGCTCATTTATGAGGTATAAACATGGAGGCTTACGAATATATCGAACCTAAAATTAGGGCAACACAAGCGGGCATGGAATAGAAAATGAAACGTGTAACATTAGGTGAAAGGAAAAAAGTGGGCCATGCAGCTCACTCGAATTTGTCGTGTCCCATTACAAATGAAGAAGAAATATGCATTGGCAGGAGAATGTGATCTCAATGCAATATATCCGATGGTCTTTTATGGTATCGGGCTGGATTCCAAGTGCAGGAAAGCACAGCAGGCGGCGCCAGAAGTTTAGGAGGGTGGAAGAGATTAGGTAGTTTGTTGAGATAATAGTGAGCGGCAGGCACAGGACATAGTGAATTAGATATTTGAGAGAGATCTTTGCAGTGTCCTGGGCATAGTTTGGCTGATTATGATTAGTGTCATGGCAGTAGTGAAAAACACAGTAGTGAAAAACAGCAGTAGTGAAAAACTTTTAAACAGATTTATATCCGGAAGTGTATCAAAGCTCACTGCATGCAATTTTGTTCTTTCCATAGCGTTACAAATATTCATTCAAGGCCGCAGCGCTTCCCAAAAGCAGTAACGAAGTGACATCAGTTATCAGTCTTCTGGAGAGGTACTCCCTACGATTGCCAATACTGGCTCACCAAGCGGTGCGGAGAGTTTTGCGGATCTGCCAGAATTGACACTGGCTCCTATCTAGCGCAGGTGGTGGCGGACCCGACGCAGAGGACCGATGTCCTGAAGGGGACGCGAGAGGAGAAAGGGGATACGCATTACTGACGCCATAGCGTGTTTAATTTTTAAACAGATGAAGTCTGCCACTGAGTGAACGTGAGGCCAGAGCGGGCGGTGTGTAGCGCCTGGCTTGCGAATGAACTTTTCTAAATTATCTCTTTACTGGCACAATAATACAGAAGTGAAACGAAACGCTTTGAGCCTGTGCTATGGGGTGTACAGGTGTGGGTTTTAGGATTGTAATGGAAGGACTTTCAGTTACTTAGACCGTACACCACACATTTTTTTCTGTGCAATTTGAAACTAATGTTCTGTACTGTTTGAAACAAATGTTCTCTGCTGTTTTAAAACAAAATGGTGGGAAACCGCCTGTTTCAAAGCGGCAAGAGCACTGTTTTTGGGGTCTAGACATATTTATTTCTGTCAAGTCGTGGGAATAGCGAATAGTCTCCAAGATCTAAGATACATCAATGAGAATCACTGCAAGCTATAAAAAAACGTGAAATTCGGAGCTATTAGCATAAATTTGGTCTAATGGCCTTCACTTTGCGCCAGTTCTTTACTGAACCAGAAACTAATGATCATTTCCTGCAATTCTTCCGCAGCTTTTCTGCTCAAAGTATACGTGGCGTCTATATCTGCCGTTCGAACAATTCCGCTGGTGTTTGTCTTCTGTCTTCCTTCTGACCTTCACATCATCTATTCTTTGACGGAGCAACAGTAATGCGTCCTCCGGCATGCAAAAATTTCTTTTGCGTTGTAATGGGGTAACGTCCTAAATATTTTCATTATCTTTCTTGCATTTTCATTGACGCGCCCATGTTTCTTTCTTAACCCAACCATCTATATATTTGACTCTAAAGCCATTTTCTCCGCATTCAGTTATCTATTGCATATAAACTCATTCATTACTGTAATGAGTCGCCTTCCTGCTTCCAATAATTTCACACCCATAATATTTTTAATAATCTCCAAACCTCATTCCCCAACTGTGGACTTGAGTCAATGGGGTTGTCCTGCAGGTAACAGGTGAAGGTCATTGAGTGCTTCGGGAAGCCCGTGAGGGTCTTGGCTCGGGTGGCACGCATATCCGGCGGAAAGGACGATAGCCAGCGATTATTTAGCCTCGTTCGCCAAGGTATACGCAGCCTTGTTGCCGACACTGCCCGCTTGCACTGGCACCCATTCGAGGCACTTGTTGGCACCAAAATCCCGGCGGTGTGCTCCACACGCGACTTTTATTTCATGCTCTGTCGTGCCAGTCCTGTGAGTGCTTGTCCAATACCTCAGTGACTCCTATTTACACTGTTGCTGTCCTGACCTGTACTCAATCTGGGTTCTTCCTTGCGAGCATCTTCTAACCGTAGACTCCTAAGAAGATTGCTTGAAAGTCAATTTCCGTGTCTGCAGGAGCAGCGTTGTAGCAACCGGTGCGCACCTCGTAATCTCCTATAGTGGTGTCAACGATAGCGATGGCTGTCGCGAGTGATGACTGGCCCGAGGCTCTGTGTTTGAATATCGTCGCTTCGGTCTCTCACGTGCGTCGAGCTCGCGCCTTGCATTGCCCCTCATAATCTCTTCTTGTGTTGCATGGTAGCGGCTTCCAGGTACGCTCTTCTTCGCAATCCCATTCCGCCATCTTGGGGCGAATGGAATCGAGGATCGAGGACACTGACGTCCGGCCTCCTTTGCGCGACTGTTTTCCTCACACTGAGCACTGCTCTTTCTTTATCTGCTGCCTTTACCTGCCTCCCGTGCAGCGGCACTGAGCCGCTTTTCTTCTTCGAACCGTGCAGCGCGATCAGAATCTCTCGCTGCTTTCTCTGCTCACCTCGAAGAAGCGATCGCCACTTTTCTACAGCCTTAGCTTGATTCTCGCCTTGCCTGGCGGCATTGCCAGTCTCGAGAGCGGCCGCATAAACCTGGCGTTGTCGACACAGTCGAGCGGTCTTCTTCTCTGGCGTATAACTCACAAAGCGACTCTTGTCCGGAAGCCGGGATTGCACACAAGTTTTCGTCCCCCAGCAAAGATAACTGTTCACACCTGTACCGTGTGAGGAATATTTCAACTTTCAACCAAGTGTTGTTAGCCCCAAACTTACTTCGGCGCTGGAACTTTTACAGCCAATTTGAGTGAAGTTAATCGTGTGACGCTGCGGGAAGGACACTGAACGCGAGTAACACCAGTTTAAAATGACAGCTCGCGGCGTGACAGGAGTATTACGGTTACCAAAACTTAGGAGATTTGATTAATTTCTATACGCTCCTGTGCAAGCTGCAAATTACTCGCTTCAAAGACACTTTGTATCAGTGCGTTTGTGACAGTTAGGCGTGTGAAAGGAGTTTTGAGGGACTGAAGATTACTTTTGCAGTGTAATTGTCTGCAGGGTCAGTTTTACACAAAACATAAATTGGAGGGGGGTGGGTATATTTAGAAAAGAGGTACTATCAATGAAACCTTCCGCATATTAAATCGCTGTTACAAAAAAACGATTCTCTTCGTATTCGTGCTACGAGTAACACTATTACTGCTTGCACTGTATACAACCAGCACGTATGAAGGGAAAGTTAGTGAAGCGTGTATCCTAATGCCATGGCGGGTTTTCGACGGGGTCGCTCATATATAGACAATGTCGTTGGTCTTGTCTCCACAGTACAGCAACAGAAACGCCAGAAGCGCATGTGCGCGGCACTTTTTCTTGATGTCAAAGGTGCATACGATAAAGTGGCATATGAGGCCATCCTTGGTTCTCTGGAGGATGTTGGAATCTGTGGACGGATGCATAGGTGGATCCAAAGCTATCTTAGCAAAATGACATTCCTTTATTATGTGCGAAGATGGCTCCACACCCGCGATTTATACCTAGCGGTGCGTGCCTCATGGCGGATTGTTTAGTCCTGCTTGGATTAATCTAACACTTATAAGACTCCCGGACTACCTACCTAATACCGTCCATATCTCTTGTATGCCGACGACATCTGCGTCTGGGCTTCCTCTGTGACGCGTCTCGAGTTGCGAGCAAGTCATCAGAGGGCAGCAACCGTAACTTGCTCCTATCTCCGAGAGCAATGTCTGATCTTCTCGGCCGAGAAGTGCGCTATAGGAGCATTTACGCGCAAAAATATGAATCGTTATCCGCTAACTATGGACGGCCATGTCATTGCCTATCGTGCTTCCCATCGTTTTTAGTAATTTTTATAGACCGGAATTTATCATGGAGCCAGCATTGCAGGTTTGTAAACAAAAAGCTAATGTGTATGACACGCCTGCTCAGATTCCTTTGCGGAAAATCATGGAACTCGTCGATTCCATCAATTCTGCAATTGTACACAGCCCTATTTTCGAAATTCTTGTGGTATTGTGAAGCAGTGCTTTCAAGCATATGCAAGACGAATTTGCGTGCCCTCCAAACTATACAAGGTCAGGCACTTCGCACATGCCTAGGTCACCCTCGCAGCGCATTAACAGCTGCTACCATTACAATTGCACAGGACTACCCACTATCAGTTCTTTTTTTGCTGACCAATTCTTTTTTTTTATGACGCAATAAGACTTTAAAATGTCCTGTCAAACGACGTAGTTTCATGCAACGATCGCAAAACATTTCGCGCGAAACTCACTAGTCGTTTTCAGAACACGTGAAATTATAGTTGCCCTGTACTTTTTCCTGTATTTTTGTGCTTATTTTTTTACCCGTATTATAACCGCTTGATCCTGCGTATTTTATTCTTTTTTTAGTGTTTGCAGTTCCAGTGTTAAGTTCATTGTGCCTATGTTTTCATCATGAGTGCATATACACAAAACCATTTGTAAGCCCCTCCTTATGTTATGTCTTCGGGCCTTTAAGGATGAAATAAACGAAATAACCTTTGACACCCGGCTGATCCACATACGTCATCTAACAAGGATTCCCCAGGACCACCTTGTGTCAGTGGCAGATAAAAGACCACACGCACCGTTTTCAAAGATTATAGCAGCTCACCAGTCATCCATCACATCACAGTTCATTGTTCATTTCCAATGTGGCTATTTATTAGAAGCGGGGCTTCAGCGACCTATTTTTGGCGCCTGCAGGCTCACCGGGCGTGTTCAACGGGGCCCTCTAGTAACGTCCCCAGTTCAAGCCAATTAAAGCCCCTCGATTAACTTAATGTAATGACATCTCCTCCGTCCTTCTCTTCTGCCGGCGCGCGTTCTCTCGGCTCCTCCCGGGCGCCTACGTGGCAGCACCTAGGCAAGCGGAAGCTAGCAGACGCTCCCAATGCTGACCCTTTGGCGCGCAGTGGACAGCGCGTGCGTTTTCTGTTTTGGTTGCGGGCGAAATGAGATCATGGCATAGGAGATTTAAAAATCTAAAAATCTATGTACACAACAACTGCTCCGAGCAACGCTGCACTGCTTTACCGAATTTGTTTCTAGATGCGATCGTTTTGACTGCGGTGCACGCGGTTAAGGTGGTGCGCGCGGCCGAGCTCTATGCCCATCCTAAGAGTTCTTTCCCAATGCTCGCGCTTTGGCGCGCAGTGGATCGCGCAGCAGAATAAATTGTTTGTCACTTTTTCTGTCTGATTCGGCCGCAATGAGATTATTGCATGGCCGATTCAAGAATTATAGTTACCCAAACAACTGCCTCGACCCATGCTGCACTGCTTTCTCGGAACTTTTGCACTGCAATCGCTTGGTTCGCGGTGCACACGGTGGAAGTCGCATGCGCGAGCGAGCTCGCGGCACACCAGTGAACATCCTCGGAATGTTGGTTTTGGACCAGCGCCTTTTGCCCAATGTAATTCAAAACTTAACTCCGCCAAGAGGGAATGAACTGACATGAGACTAGACTTGTGGCCTACCCCAAGTAGCACAAAGTGGGCTCCGAATTGGGCCACTTGTCGGCCCCAAGTGGGCAGCCCACATAGGCCCATGTGGAATTTGCAACTCGTGCCCAGGAGGGGCCCAAATGTGCAGTCCACTTGGGCTGCTCTAAAGGAGCCAGAAGAGAACCAGCTTCGGCAGCCCATTTCGCATGCCCCCAAAAAACCAGGTCTGACCCAACGTGGGAAGCCCATTTGAATGCCCTGATGGGGCCTTTGTTTGGCCCGATTGGGCAGCCCATTTTAAATGCCCTGGTGGGGCCCTTGTTGGGCCCGAGTGGGCAGCCCACTTTCAATGCCCTGGTGGGGCCCTTGTTGGGCCCGAGTGGGCAGCCCATTTTCAATGCCCTCGTGGGGCCCTTGTTAGGCCCGAGTGGGCAGCCCACTCTCATGGCCTTAGGCAGCCCAGTTCGGCCCTAAGTGGGCAGCCCTCCTTGGTTGCCCACATGAAGCCCAGTCTGGGCACAAGGGGGCTGCACAATTTGGCCCAGACTTCTTTATAAGGGCAACCAAACTGGGCTGTCCTGATGAAGCCCAGTTTGGCCTAGTGGGCAACTCATTTCAGTTCTACAAAATACTGGCTGTACACACATTATTGATGCATAAACAGGTCAAATTATAGAAGATCCGATGTATTCACAGCAACATCTTATGCAGATGCACCAATATCTTAAGCTTCTCTGCCTTAAATTGGCCAGGGTGCATGGCAGTGCAAAGCTGAAGTATCATATATCAAATTCAAGAGTAGTTTTCTTGCACGTTTTATTGCAATATTTCACAAAAGCTCCATCAGTGGTCAGGATGGAGTGCCCACGTCAAGTTCATCCTGTCCTTCCGGCCACCATCCGGGTCCCTGGCGCCACAAAAAAGCTAGGAATATGGGAGTTCATGCGGGCCACATCTGCATCAGGCACCCTCCGTTCCACAGCAGCTGCAATCAGACAGTTAATAACAAACTGTGCAAAACGTGAATGTGCAAAACATAAATTCTCAGCTATGTGGTCAAGCCTTGTAATAACATAGAGAAGACTGCAGCAGAAACACATTAAGTGTATTTGCATTAACCACAAAAGTAGGCACGAAATTTGTGCAAATCTCTAAAGGCGTGGAAGCTGTACAAACCAAATTGAAGAGCACAGTGCTGCTAGCGACCTACAAAATGAACTGTTTTCTGAGAAAGCAAGAGAAGCAAAAAACTACAGCATGCTCTACTCAAAATTACGGAAAATTATTATGCCTCAAAAACTTGAAAGCATTATTCCATTCGAATGTGCACTACACTTTTTCGTTAAGTATACCGAATAAAACACATTTGACCAGCTATTTGTAGCTTCCCAATTATTGGCACATCTTTGTAAACATGACCATACATTTCAGCAAATGCGGATAAACAATGAGAAGAAATCAGTAAATAAAATTTGCATCTCGCAAACATGTACTTTTATGTTATAACCTGTGTGTATAATTTCGGACAAGAATATTCAGCTAGAGCCGCATATCTTCTATATTATATGTATCTGCTCTACTAAGCCTGGGAAAGAATGTATTTCCAGTTTCTTGTAATGGCATCACTTTACCTAGAGAAAACTACTGTTAGCCTGTTTGAATAAGTAATGCATGCTAATCCCAAAAAATTCATCCCACTGAAAACTGCCTTTGTAAGCTAAAAATAGCCACAAACAAAAATACAGGTACCACTGCTGCTCACTAATTACACAGCTGAAAGCAGCACTAACCAATTTTTTAGCACATATTCTGCATGCTATGTTACACTGCAACTTGAAGATGGCGACCATGGGACCTTTTTTATTGTAAACATCACAAATTTGGATCGAGAGATGGAAAAAGTTTAAATTTAAATTCCAAATTTTCTGCATTCAATGTATTTTTCTATCTGACAGGCATCAACATACGAAAGAGTCCCGCAAACTTTTTACTGTTAACAAAAAAGAACAATGTCCTTAATGGGTCTACTTTTGCATGCCAATTTAATGCAGGATTATATACTGCAGTAATTACTAATAAAAGATGAGGCTCAATGAATGTGCTATTCTAGATTCTCCAGAGGCTGCTCATCCTGCATCCACAAGACTATTCACCCATACGAAATCTTGGAACTAGGCAATGCTATAAGTACTTTGCTATTAGCAGTTTCCACAGAACCAATGTCATACTATGGTAGTTCACAGGCGATCAATGAGTCTAGAACATTTTCTCTGACGCATAAGTAGTGCCGCTGCAAAATTTGTCTGGTGCCAGCATCGCAGAGCACGGAAAGTTTCTTGGAGGTAGTGCAACACTGACATGGTTTTCATTGATAATGTGGCCTGCAACAGATTACCTCAATCTACCGTATTTACTCGAATGTAACGCGAGTTTTTTTTTTACGGAAAGTATAAAGGAAATGTCATCCCCCGCGTTACCATCGAATACTAGGTTTAAAAAAGCTATGAAGAGCACCAAACACACACTAATAAAATCATTTCATGTGTCAAACGTGTGCGTTGATCGTACTGGTCATTCGAAATCACACACTCCAACTCGCCGGTCAACCAGTACGCGAACCACAGGTCACAACTACTAGGACAAAGCGGCAACCTAATCGCAAACGCAAAAAACGACGCCAGTTAGAACAAGCCAACAAGAGTTGACGCCAGCTAGAGTCACTGGCGCGATGAGCGACCGCCACCTCTTGACGAATGCTCGCAACCTGTAGCGAGGTTGTGTGGCCTCTGTGACCACAAATTGAAACAGCCATTTCGGAGGCAGCGAGCGCTCGCAATCGCCGCCAAGATGCCAGCAAAGGAGCTACCGATCCCACCGCCATCTGTCTGTTAATCCTTGCAACTGATGGAAAAACGTGGCCACGTGATTAACAGGCAGCAGGACATGGAGCAGCGCGCTTTGTTCGCAGTTTCTCGTGTTTGGTGCCAGTGCGTGCAGTTGTGCGTACCGTGCTTCGAGTCTTAGGCCTATCCCCATCAAACGGTCGAGTTGTCTTCAAGCGGAATGGCATGCTCAAGCGCTCAGTATACAGCTGGCTTCAAGCGCAACGCTATTCTGCTCGCTGAGAAAGTGGGAAATTCAGCGGCTGCAAGACGTCTGGACGCCAACGAATGGACGATCAGGGGATGGAGGAAACATCGCGAGGAATTGTTTAACTGGAACAGCCTGCGAAAAGGCTTTCGGGGGCCCAAGAAAGGCCGCTTCCCGGAGTTGGAGCGTCGCCTTGCAGAGTTCATTAGCGAGCAACGTTCCCGACTGCTTGTAGTAAGCATTGAAATGCTTCAGTGCAAAGCACAGGAGCTTGCGCGGGACACGGGTTTGACCCAAAAGCAGTTTAAGGCTGGGTGCAGAAGTTTTTGCGAAGGGCCGGGTTCTTCATTTGACGCACGACTTCTATTTGCCAGAAGCTGCCCGGGGAATTCGAATCAAAACTTCGAGAGTTCCATCGCTACGTCATCGATCTTCCTCGCTCTACCAACATGCCACTTGACTTGGACATACCGGCAATGCCGACCAAACCCCAGTGTATCTGGACATGTCCATGTCCAGATCAGTGCACAATTCTGGTGACCATGAAGTTCGCCTTAGAAGCACAGGCAACGAAAAAAATCCGATTACCGTTATGCTGGCATGTTTGGCTGACGGCCGCAAGCTCCCTGCATTCATAATGTTTCACCGGAATACGATCCCGAAGGAAATTTTCCCGAAAGACGTTATCGTGCGCTGTTACGAAAAAGGTTGGCTGGACTCCAATTTTGTCATAGATTGGATTCAACGCGTGTGGGACCGAAGGCCAGGCGCTTTGCTGCATCTGGAAGCAATATTGGTTCTGGACTCTTTCCGAGGTCACCTGACACCCGGCGTCAAACAAAAGCTAAAGCGTGACAGAACGCATCTCGTTGTTATACCGGGTGGCATGACCTCTATTCTCCAGCCTCTGGACGTTTGCATGAACAAGCCGTTCAAGGATCGCTTGTGACAATTATACTGGGAGTGGATTGAGAGCGGATCAACAACAACACCTGCAGATAGGCTGAAATGTCCAAGCGCGTCTACCGTGGACCACTGGGATTCAGCAGCCTGGTACGGGCTGCCTTATGATTTGGGCTACCGCGCATTTAAGAAATGCTCAATTTCAAATGCTCCACACGGAAGCGAAGACGACCTGCTGTGGGAGGCAGCTAGTGACAAAGAGTCAAGCTGTGATGATGACAGTCACGGCGACAACTGCCGTGAGGAAGAGGGTGTATAGGAATGCCTGTTTGGCTTGTATGTCAATAAAGTTGTCTTTGACCCTCAGAACTGTGCGGTGTCGGTTCCTCGCGTCACATTCGGGTTCTTTCGGTTTTTCTGTCGCATGCCCGAAGTCTACCCTCGCGTTACAATCGTAGTTTTTTTCCCCCTTTTCACACCCGAAAAGTCGACCCTCGCGTTACAATCGTGGTCGCGTTACATTCGAGTAAATGCGGTATAATGCTGCTTCGCCCAATGGTTTATTCCTAATCAGGTTCATTATTGTCATCACGCTAAGAGGAATCTTTGTTTTTCACACGACATCTGACAGGCTTACCTCGACCAGAAAAGGAACGAGCCAACAACTGAAACGTTATAAAAAACTTTCAAAGCCAATACAAAGAGGTAGCTGTACCAATACAGGGCCTGATCCCAAAACTGGCCCAACTAGAAGAGGGCTGGGCAAATACTAGACAATATTAGCTAACAAATGTCAGTGTCAAAATTCTTGTGTGCGACTCTCTGAACTGCAGTTGGCATTTTGCAGGTTTTTTGCCTATTTACTTTTCTGGCCTATAACTTAAGGGTGTCCATATCGAATCGAAGGTGGCCTAGATGTGAGTAACGGTAAACATTAAAGAGCCCAAATTTAAGCTAAGTGGTCGCAAAAGGGGTGTTGAGAAAGTGGGAATCAAATATGTGCATTATGTAGTGGAAATGCCTCTGAGCGTGCTTGTCACCTACAAGTCCTCGAGAGCAAGCTGGTAACTTGCAAGACATTTTCGAAACTTCGCGCTCTTGCGCCGCAACTCACGTCCCCAGGCGTTCGCCCGAGATTGCGCGCATCGCATTGGCTAGCGCAAATGACGTCATGATGCAGAGTGCTATCGCTGGTTTGCGAGCAATACAGAGAAAAAGGACGGGTGCTTGCCCGGCCCCGAAGGTGACTGCAGCACCTCCCCCTTTGTAGTCCCTCTGTCTGTAGCTGTGGCGGCTGGTGTACGAGTTGAGAGGTAAAACATGGAGGCAGTTTTAATTGCCAATATCTCTGCTTTACATAAGCTATACCGAAAATTTTTGCAGGAGGCTGACAGGCAATTCAATATCTACCAGTTTCATCAGCTTTTCTTACCCTCATTTGGCCCCTGCCCTTTCAGTGCCTTTTTAAGGCTCGAAAAGGAATGCCACAATTTGTGGCTTGGTTTTGTTCACATGATAATCATTTCCTGATAACGAAACAAGCTTGTAAATTCACAGATCATTAAGCTATGATAATTAAGATTTAGTGTTTTACAGCAATTCTCAAGAAAAGCAGACTAAAAATAAATTCCAATAATAATCGAATTAAAGAGTTCTTTTAATGCACTGTAAGTTGACACAACCGAAGTAATAGTTCAGAGATATCAAAATTCAAATTAAATAGTTCTTTTACTTTTTGTTGTCCAGTAAAGCAACTACAGTGGCCCTAAAATAGGTATCAATCATCTCTTCAAGCAGATTATTCTGAAGGCCAAATGCTTGCTGCCAGTTAAATGGAACCAGCAATACAAGGAAGAAGGGTGTATCTGTGCATCATTTCTTCTCAAAACTATTGCATTTACTGCTTAGCACATAAAATCAAAGCCACAGTGAATCAAGCAACAAGTTAAACACAATGCTTAAAGAGATTGCGAGGGACCAGAAACATCACAAAGGGCAAACAAGGGAAAACAAACATGGCATGCGAAAACTCGCCAACAACAACACTATACAGGCGAAGTTGCCTAAAAGGTCGCCTGTGCCTTCCACCTTCCAGCGTAAACTGCAAGGCGACTGGTTTCTTTACGAAATTTTTCAGGATGAGGTGTGTAGCCTCGTCCACTGTGTCGCGCCGATCAAGGCAAGCCGCTTGATGTGAAAACCATTACAGCAAAAATTATAATAAGATGTTGAATACAAGTAAAGAATGAATCAGCATTTATAAATTGTCATATTTATTGCATAAAAGGCCCAGCAAATAAGACCTTTATCTATGCTCAACACCCAGAAATTGTTTACACCCATTTTCCCTAATGAATTGCTATTTCATGCACATGATGAAAAAAATGCATGTGCAACCAAAATTAATGCAGCAATACACCTGTGTTCACTGCATTGCTTAGAAGAATGTGCTGGTGCCAAGGTGATCGAAACATGCTCAAGCCATGAGCGACAGCTTTTCAGTGTGATGCGTCAAAGCATGCCCTATTAACCCCCCACCCTCTCCCCGAATATTTTTAACTGTACCAGAAACCCAAGAAAGATTTCACCAAATTTCATGCAAGCAAACTGCAAGACATTGATCAAGAGTGACAAAGGTAAAAAAAAATGGCACAGCTAAGAGATGAAGACCATGCTGCACCTTCCAAAAAATGCCAATCTGTAAGAGCAATACAAATGCAATCATCTCGTATGCTATATGTTCATGCCTGCAGGTTCCCAGAAATGTTCAATTTTCTAGGCATGTACTTTTAATTTTCGTTACATGGAGCAGCCATAAACATAAGTGCAAGCATAATGCAGAACTGCCAACCTGGCGATATCAAAAATCTGGAAATTTTATTCGTGCTATCTCGGGAGTGGGGGGCACTGCATCAATCTGTGTCGAGTCCTCCACGGCAGGGACTTTGCTGTCTACGCTTGCACCGGGCCATGGCAGCCACTTCAGAAGGCTCACAGGAAACGCTACACCTCCTATACTGCATTGCAGCCTTCTATAATGCTGTACCCATGCTGTACCACAAAATAAGCTATAGCCACTTTAGCTTTGGCTTACAGCTGTACTCAAAGTGATTCTGAGGTCATCTTTTCACCACCTGAACTCAAGCACCAAGCAACCACATAATTTTGAATAACCAGTGAAAACAGTGCTCACAGATACAATGCTGATTGCAAAATTTCCATGTTTACGAATCAGATTATAAAACTTGCAATGAGAAAAACATTTCTTTACAACAACCACTGCAAAGCCTGGCTTACCAGAACAGCCCTTCTGTCAGGGTCTCCAAGAATTTCTTCTAGCTCCTCAACACCTCCTATGGAACTCAATGGGAGCAGCTCTTCTCCAAGACAATGCTGCAGGGCAGCTGCGTGATACCCTTTGAGCTCTTTGATGTCAGCTCTGATCTCCATCAGAAGCTGGGCTATCTGACTGTTGAAGCCTGAAATGTTAAAATCCATGATTACAGAAAGACTCCACATATTCCTCTGAGTGCTTTTGTATAGCTAAAGGTATCACAATTTGGTTTACACCAAACACTGATTGCATACCACAGAAAATATTTTTTTTAAAATTCGGTGCCATTTGAAAATCGTCAGTATCCCCGAGTTGAACGCGCTAGTTGCTGCACTACAATGTACAAGTTGTCGAGTGGTTTAAGGAAAAAAAAGTAGAACACGACTGCATTACTGGATCTTATTCGCATCACGCATTCATTAGGTCTACCTTTATTCAGCTTGAACCCAACAAGCTTCTCAGCTTGATAGAGCAGCTGTGTAATCTGAAAAGGTTCGAGGTTTTTTACATGAGCGAAACGCATGTCCACTCCTGATTTTGAGAGCGCACTGCACAATATAATCTGTTTGTGACTTGTAGTAAACTGTCAAAACAGGCAACAGAGAAAAAGAGAAAGCTTCGTGGCCTGTGGGTAGCGTGCCTGTCTCAGAGGATTCAATTCCCACTACCACCTCTCAGAAAAAATTGGTGTATCAGAACATAGCTGAGCTGTTCCTGAATTTTTTAATTTCTCTGTTCCATTAGGATTTTCCACCGCCGGCCAACGCCACTGCAGAGTTTTCTGTGACAAAGAATCGATAACATTGTTGCATTAAAATTCAGAAATGATGTGGGGCCTGGACAGCAGTTATTGTGGACACTGTGATGACAGCGTTACATGTTATAACCTTATGCTCCGGGTCCTAACAGCAGATGTGCCAATCAGTTGTTTTTAAAAACATAGCTTTAAAATTTCTGAGACTGTCAATTCGCCCCCATCTCCACAGTTTATGGAACTTCTCTGGAACTGCAATGCCACGACTAAGGGTGATGTCATATTAAGCGACAGGCTATCTCACACTGCCATTCACAGCAGTGATGACAATCTTGACAGTTGTCTGGAAATGAAACAGCACTATACAAAATTGAATGTGGCCCACTCACGTTGCGAGCATGGGGTGCCCATAACTCGTCGATATGAAAAATCAATTCAATGATATATTGCCAAATTCATTGTATAGTCAGCATATAGCTTTCCTTCCACGGCTATTGTAGGCAAGCAAGCAAGACTGAAGCAACCAATATAACGTTATGAAAATTCATGTTAAAAATTCTGACTAAATTTCAGACAGCATTTTCTATTCGATTCGCACTTTCACAATAGTTTAATCTCGTTATATCGAACATGGATACGGCGAATTATCAGTATAATGAAATGAACAGTGCAAAATCTGACACTCTATTGAGTATAATGGAGCAGTTTTTTGTATTCGCATGGCTCAAAATGCACAAGGAGCCGCAAAAACTTCAAGAAATGCAATATTTGGATCATCTGAATAGCCCACAGTAGTAGTGTGATGAATCGACCGTGCATTCACATGCCGCACCATATAGGGGCAGTACGAACTATACGTCAAGCTGACAGACGCATGACCGATACGTGATCGAACCATCAACTCATCATGCCGCACGCCCCTGCCACATGTGCAGACCTGCGTGCAAGTGGGCTGCACTCCATGACACAATCAACACCGTTGCGCAAAATGGCAATGCAGAAGCACAAAGTAGTCTCATTTGAGTCGATTTTTTGGTAATCCACGGCGAGCGCAAAAGGCGACATTACTGAGGACTTCAGTGTTGCATATAGCACTCAGTCGACAATTGTGAACACAAGACAGAAGATTGCAGACATCTGTTGACATACGTTCCAGAGGAGACATGAAGAATGATCACCTGGTCATCATGTCGACTGGTGCTTCTGAATGTTACGTTTGAAATCTTAGTCTCTGCTCATGAAAACTTGGTAGTGGCACTTGAACTGACCTACCAAGAAATCGCTTACAAGGCCAATTCTTGCAGATGATGCAAGTAGGGATGATGACAGTGAAACGGAAAGTGAAAAATGAGCTCTAAAAAGCACGGAGGCTGCCGACACGGCCAGGAAATTGAAGGGCTGCCTACAGAAAGTACCTGCGGCCTGATGTGAAGAAAGCTCTACATTTAATTGATTTCACGGAGAATTTTGTCCTCTCAAATACTGCTCAGTGCCTCTAAGCAAAGATTGCATTGTTTGTGAAATTAATCTGGGCGGAGCCAGCATCCCCATCTAGTGTTCATTTCTGCTCTCTAACACAGAATAAAGAGCGATATTTAGCATGCTTATATCAAGCTCTGAATTCAACAAATGTGCGTTATTACACCTTTCTGTTGTCCCCCTGAGAGCACACTTTTTTTGGGTTTTTTTGCAGACATTCGCAGATTTTAAGAACAATTGTTGAGTATAACAAATTTTAGGCCAAACTTAGGCTTAGTTATAACGAGATTTGACACTATTCGAACCTCTTTGATCAGAAATTATAAAATTCTGGTTTATCTAAACTGGCAATGAAACATCGCGACATTCTCAGACAGCAGTATCTTGCACTTATGAATGGAGCCTACAGCCATTCACATCAATGAAAGCTTAGGGAATTTTTTATGTTGATCAATGTAAAGTAATAATGTAATCATTAAGATATTTGATTAGAAAGAAAATGGGATGCAAAGCTATGAGCACCGAATATCATGTTCTGTGCTCTATCAACTCCGCTACGACGACAGCAGTTAAATCTTCTTCCGTAGGTATTTGCTGCAGGTAACCTATAGTTGAGATGTTCACCAGCACCATCCTTTTCAGTAGTCACAGACATGTACGTTCAGTAGCGAGTGTCGCATGGAACGTGATCCGACGGGAGAGTGGAAGTTGTGCGATAACCCTCTTGCACTACCCATGGCGGCAAGCCTGCCAGAATTGAGGCTCTTTATTAGAACAAGGGCCTTTACTAACGCGAAAGTGTTAGAGGCTTCATTCTCCAGAAAATCCGGTGTCGTCAGCGTGTCAAATAAAAATTATGACCATGGGTATGGCAGGTGGTCGTGTACATGTGACATGGCCGGGACAGATTCGGCAGCAGCTTGTGTGTCCTCACGAGGCTACGTGACATGGCAGGAGTGGCCAACTCAGGCTTATCAAGGTAAACTTCGAGATGCGAGAGTGAGATGGAAATCAAACCCACTTGGACCTTGTCATCCAAAGTAAAACATTGAAGTCAACACAGACATGTTAGTGTCGCTTGGTTAAAAGGAGGCTTTATAGGTATCTATGTCAGGTGGTATTCCACATGATAGGGCAGCCTACTACTGTATGTAACTGAGTATGTGTGAGATAATAGTGGCAAAAATAAAGAAATTAATGATAAAACAAGCAGCGAACTCCGGGTATGTTCGCAAGCAGAGCCACAGGCGGGAGCCGTTAACGCTGTCTGTTTTACACTTAAAGGCAGAGCTTTAGTGTCCCCCGAATTTTATGGCACCGTTGGTGCCATAGGTGTAGGTAGCTTAAAGGGGCCATGACATGGCCGTTCTTCATATTGCAGTTTTCTGCTTCATTAACCAATGCAAGAGGTTATGATTCAATTTTCGAAATTTGGCTGCCCTGGACGCGCTGTATTTTCCAAAAAATACGATCGAAATTGAGACCGGGAGGCTCCTCCCACTGGCAGAAACCGCCATATTGAAAGCTCTCGCGACTTCACTAGCACATGCACGGAGCAACGCCGTCTGCTCTCGTTGCTGCAATATGCGCAGCGAAGTCTCATTCTCGCCTGTACTTTCGCGGGCGATCGAAGTAGCAGTCGTCCCCCATATATGAATGACTGGTACCGCAAAAGCGATAATAATGCAGTTTTTCTTCGGTATAGGTAGGGTCCAGTCACACTATAGGCCGATGCGACGGCGGTAGACGGTCGGTGGGCTGATCGGTACACAAATGCCGTCGCTGACGCACTGGCCTGTCGCGCTAGACCGATGACGACGCCAGCGCGATCAACGATCGCGTATCGTAGTAATGTTAAAGAGTCGGCTGAGCCGGAACCAGAAGAGAGTGGTAGAGGACTAGTTGGCATGACATTGAATAAACTTAAGAATTTTTAAACTTTTTGGACCTCATGCTAGAAACAGCGACATACGCGATGTGCGTGCACCAGCGAAGATGTGCTTTCATTCGGTGCCTGCGCATAGAACTGATCGGCGAGGCAAGCGACACGGGCAGAAAACGCCGCACGACGGTGCCGATCGTCGCCGTCGCCTGGGCTTCTGCTGCCGAGCGAAAGCTTCACGCTCGGTGAGGCGATGGCCGGAAAAACTGCGCTTGTGTACCTTATCCATACTGAAAAAAGCGAAACAAGTGGCTACATATCATGTCTTCACACTTTGTTACTAACCAGTGAGGAACTTTTGCCATATTCTTGAATTTCGGTTCACGGTGGACCGCCGGCCCCTTTCATGACGAGACCTAGCGAGTACGCAGGGTTCATGTGTGCGATTTTGGCGATTGCGGAGAGCTAATTCGGAAGTTTTAGCGCCTGCAAATAGCTGTCGAGCGTAGTTTTGGCTAGAGTGCCCTCAAAGCGACGACTACCTACATCGCAGGACGCGAGTACAATAAGGGCGAAGTGCCGATATATACGACCCGGTCTGCATAGCATGTGCAGAAGGCAGCCGGCAGCAGCCGTTGGCTTCGACTGTGGACAACAAATCTGATTGTTTTCATTAATTCAAGTAATGTCCGAACGTATTTTTAGCTAAATCAATCTAAAATTAAATTTTGCTGGCATAAGAGGAAGCAGATACAATTAGCGGAAAGCGCCGGTATCCTACGCGAAGAGTTTCGCAAGCAGGCAATATAGCATCATCGGTGCTTATTGCAGTGCTTTCATGGTGTGTAAATGAGTAAAAGTGCAATTTGTGAGCAAGAGAACGTAATATTAAAGATAAGGATAACCCACCTGGCGTTTTATGTCACGCAAACGAGCAGTACTGTTCGCGCACAGCCATGTAAACAACCTCAACGCAGGGCTCCAGTTGTCCTAATCGTAGCACTCCTGGGACACAATATGCACGCACAGCAAAATGCTGCACTATTATTTCAATGCACTCATTTATACGGCGGCGACTATTCATCGGTGCAGACAGTGAAAGCATTAGAGTCATGTAGGGTTTTGCAAACGGCTTGATTCCTGCAAAAAGGTTCTATGAGTCGTAGGAAATGTATGTTCGACTTACAAACGCGTACATTGCGAAAGTCGTCGTACTCGGCACTTTTCTCTGTTTCTTTCGTGCCTCAAGGTTACTGCAGTGCAACTTTTGATAATTTGAGTTTAATTATCGAGCTATGAATAGCGGACAAGAACTTGGTAGCTTGCTACAAAACGCCGCGGCTTTCACGGCGCACATCGGCGAAGGCATGCACGGCACGTGCCGCTTTTCACATACGGGAGCACTTGACTGCTCAAAAGAGACCACACTCATAACATACGACAGCATGCTTCTAAGCGTAAATAATAAAGCAGTGGTCCGTCGATTTCTGTTTCCTCAACAATCGGAAAGTGGGCACCACAAGCAAGTCCGCTTTCCCAAGGATCACTCGGCTCGCCTACTAAGTTGAAGGCTTCCCAAAAGAGAACACAGAAAATATATTTTATTTTGCTAGACTAAAAAAAAACTTTTCGAGCGACCACTGTTTACGGTTTGCATGCAAGCACCTCAACAGCCCGCAGCAGACGACGCGTGGCGTGTATGCGTTCGCGACGGCAGTGATCAGAGGTTGCCAGACCAGCAAGCTGTTTGCAAAAGAAACGAAAAAGATTCGTTTTAAAAATATTTACCGCACAGAATCAACTGAAAATGGGTGAGTTTTAATTTAACCTGTTGGGAATTAAAGGCGATAAGCAGGGTATGTGTGAAAATAGGCTATAATAGCCCCTTTAGGAGGGTGATCGCACAAATCCCACTCTTCGATTGGATCACATTTCATTCGCTGTTATACCGGACATACTACATCCCGCGCTTTGGACAAGGGTGGCGCACGTAAACATATCAAGGATAGGTTACACGCATCAAATACCTACGAAAGAAGATTCAGCTGCTCAGTTGGTAGAGCACCGAACACGAAATTCGGAGCTCATAAGTTCAAACCCATCTGACTGCATTAGGTTGTTTTACTTTACTTTCTAATCAATTATTGCAATCATTACATTATATTATTTCACAATGACCAACAAATAAATATCCCTATACCTTCCTTGTGTCAGTAAATGTTGGCTTAGTGTCAACAGGCATACAGGCACACAAAACACCTCGCAGAGGCTTGGAAAGCTAGAAGCTTCGCTGGTACTGTGGTTGTTAATAAAAATACCAAAACTATAGGTCTGCTTCTTTTGCAAAACAGCGCGAACAACGTCGGACAAGAGCACGAAGGACACGGGACGAGCGCGTCCTTCTTGTTCTTGTCAGACGTTCGCGCTGTTTTACAAGATATGCATATATACCAACTCGCCCAACTGAAGGTCTGCCTCATTGGTAACTGCACCTGGAAGTTTCTGCTGCAAAGTCGATGATTCTCGCGGCCTCATTTCTGGTGCGCTGCAATTATCATCCTCGTCTAGGGTCACATCGTCGCAAACTTCCGCATGCCTGCAGCTTTCACGAATGGGACTGGCAAATGACCCTGCTCACTGCTTCCTTCTTCAATACATCATTTGATACGTGGAAAAACATTTGGTAAGGTTAACCACGTAAACAGCTAGTACACACATACATATACATGCCGTTTAATAGTACACTGCTCTTTTCCTAGTAGTTACTACCTGCTGTGGCCTCCTCCGATTGCAGCATATTATTCCATCACTACTCTTTCCTCATCTTTAAATAAAATGCCATTCTTCATTTTGCTATTAGAACTGCAGCATAATAAACAAAGACAAATGAATAACTTGCACATAGCGGAACCTTCAGAGAGCTTTTAATTGAAGACTAGAACTACTATTTACAATATCCGACTAGTGGAATTAGGCAGGGTGGCACATAAATCATAATGTACAGTCGACACTGATTCTGGAAACAAAATAACGCTGCCATGGTCCGCTGAGTGACTAAAACCTCTGTCATGAAGTGCCAACACTTACACCTAAATGCCAGATATTCTGCAATTATCTTGTTGCTTTTGAGTTTACCATATTTTTCTTGGCTCATTGCAGTATGATGTGCTATTAGCAAGAAATTAAATGCAAACAAAGCAACTACATCATTGGCAGAAAAATGAAGACTAACAAGAGTGTCTTTATACCATCATAGGTAACTCACTTTTGAGGCATGAAGACCATATTCTAAGTGACTACGTGTTAGCTGTTTTGTTCAAATTTCATTTATTGCTCCCACTATGTCTGTTGCACAAAATGCTTTTTTCTTATATTATGGTTGATTCTCTTAAAGGGGGCCATGAGAGCATATTTTTGTGTATACCCTGCTAATTGCATTTAGTTCCCAACACGTTAAATTACAATTATCAGAAGTTTCAGTTGATTCTGTGTGCTAGATATTTTTAAAACGAGTTTTCTTGTTTATAAAGTTGGAACTCTAATTAAGGAATTATTTCGTTAAATTGAGAATTTTGCAAATCTAAAATAGAAATGCAGCGGCACTGGAACGCTACCGCATCACTTTTGCAGATAACCCGCCCCTGCGCATATGGAAAGTCTGCCAAGGCAGCCGAATCGCTTGTGCATGAAAGGGACATCACGTAAAACGGATTAAAATCCAAGGTGGAAGCGCCACCGATTAGAGTCCGTTGCTCTATGCACTGGAGCAGCTTACTGCGCTGTCAAACCAAAACCAGGGCCATTACTTGGGTACCTAGACGCTACTTCTGGTGCGCTACTAAAAAGCTGCGAGGCATTGTGGGCAAAATGAAGGGCAATTCACTCTTTTTTTCTACTTATTTCTTCCGGTAAAACTGTTAAATCGGGATTACTGATTGTTTCGTTACTTCGGGTTTACGAGAACAATTAACCCTGTGAGTACTTGCAAACAGGATACACCTATGCTTCATAAATAAACTTAGGCATTGCGTGGGCAGTAAAAGCGAAATTGTGGGAAGTTTTCAGAAAATTTGCTGCTCTTTCACAACAATGGCCTAACTCACAAGTCTTTCAAATTTCACTATCTGGGAATATGACTATGAAGCTGAACCACTGAACCTGCTGTGCAGGCCTGCGTCCCGGTAGTTACTTTTTCTTCCGTAACATGAAAAACCTCTGCACAGGCTACAATTGCCTGATGATAATGCAGTCAAGGAAGCAGTAACAGGTTTCCTCCTGCAGCAGCAACACATCTCTTTCTGCTGCAAGAGAAACCATATGTGGTGAATTGAAATTAGCACGCTAATGTCAAGAAGGCTAGACTGATAAGTAGAAAGTTTGATTTTCTCCTAAATACATTTTATACATTTTGGCAGACAACTGAGTACCCTTTGTATTAGCCTGGTCAGAACGTAACCGCGTTGATGCACTCAGTGAATGCCTCCTCTAACGCCGATAGTGTATGCAGTAAGAAAACAAGGAAATTTTTCTTCTGCCATGGCTTTCAAGCTGATTATTGTTTCTTAAAGACTGTAGGCACCAAATTTTGGTTGCGCGTTTCAGTGTTTTTATTGATGCACAAGTTTTTACTATACATGGATCCCCATGTCATATTTGCCTATGACCGCTTAATACTTTATAACCAAGTTTTTTCTCACGTGCTTAGGTTTCGATGTGAACAGTTCAGCGATAGCTATGATGTCAAAGTCAAGTCTGGGTCATTTGACGGATAAAAAACTGCGATATATTTGCTGGTTCTTCACTCCTTGCTATTCTTGTTTTTGAGGTAGGCTGGCTTTAGCGTTTTAGTGAATCAAAACGGTGAAGCAGCGATTTTATTGCGGCGAATCTTGGCAGTGTTTGTTTGTTTATTCATTCTTCAAAATGCCGGCACGCCGCTTTATCGCTTTGTTTGCGATGCAAGACGCGACAAGATTTATCTCGATTGATCTCATCCAAGCAGACCTAATTCTACGTTGTTCCGGAATGTTCTATTAACTTTGCACACTTCATCTCGAAATTTCGCTATCAGCTTTAAACTGGGCACGGCCGAGAGCGGCGGGCATTCTGTTCGACGACCGCCGAGCACGCATGTTGCTACGCCGCCGCCGAGTGATTCAGTCCATTGTGGGCGCAAGTCAGCCCAAATAAAAAACTTTGTTTACACGCCATTTTGGAATTGCAGTCACTACTTCGCGACAATATTGCAGTTTTTCATCTGTCACATGCCCTAGACATAAAAGCCATCGCTGGGCTGTTGAAACCAAAACCGAAACAGGTGAGCTGAAATTTGATTACAAGTTATACAGCAGCTGTAGGCAAATGCCACATGGTGATCTGTGTACATTAAAGTATTGTGCATCACTAAAAACAATAAAACAAGCAAACAAAAATTAGGTGTCTATAGTCCTTTAAACAAAGATACTTTTTCTCTGTTCACTAACAGATAATACTGCAAGGCCTGAGAACCTAGACATTTAACCATAGTATAATTCAAATAGTTTTTATGTTTCCAATTAGAACCCACTGCCCCATCTCGTCATGCCAGAGAAAGGAATTATCCTCAAGAACATTTGCAGGTGTACTGAAAAGGATGTTTGTGAAACAAAATCCGCATGATTTATGTATGGGCTTGGTCACTTCAACGCCATTGCCAGCTGCTCTGTGGTGTCTCCATACCAAATGAAAGAGAAGAATGAGAGTTGCGGACTTAAAACAATGAGCTCATACAGAGTTAAATAGGACCATTCGACAAGTGCAGTGTCACCACCACTGTCACTGTCTACCCCCACTCATGTGGTGCAGCTGTATCTCCGTGAGCCATGCACCCACCCCTCACCCCTCTATTGTGATGCCACTGCATTAAAACAGTAACATACAGACTGAGAGGTTGTACACAGGAAACACAATATGATAATATAGTTTGATGCAACTCAAGCAACAACGCACTTTTTTCTCCTCAAATGGCTTCCTTGCAGCCAGTGGTGTTACCGGATTCTCATTATGTCGTAGATAGTACTCCCCTTAGACCTGCTAGCTTGACACCACAGGGTATGGCAGATGAAAGAGGGTTCATCATCATCAACCTGACTACACCCACTTCAGAAAAAAAGTATTTTCCCGTATCCGTCCAATTAGCCCGGCCTTGTGCCAGCTGCATCCACATAATCCCCGCGAAATTCCTAACCTCATCCTGCCACCTGTCTTTCTGCAGCCCCTCCTACATTTTCATTCGCTTGGAATTCAGACCGTTACCCTTGCCTTCACATCACATGCCCTGCCCATTTCTTCTCGAGCGCAACTATATCATCAGAAACGTACGTTTGTTCGCTGACCCACTCGGCACGTTTGATGTTTCTTAACGTTATACCTATCATTTCCCGTTCCATAGCTTTCGGCGTTGATCTCCATTTAAGCTGAACCCTTTTTGTTGCCTATCACTTTATGCCCCATACGCGAGTACCGGTAAGACAGAGCTTTCGTGTGCTTTCCTCTTAAGTGATACTGATAAATTGCCATTCATGATCTCATTGTACGTGCCATGTGCACTCCATCTCAATCTGATCAGTCTACTCATTTCTATTTCATGATCTGGCTCTGCGGTCACTACCTGCCCTAAGTAGACGTATTCCCTTACCACTTCCAGTACCTCGCTACCTATTGTAAACTGCTGTTTCCTTCGGAGGCTGTTGAACATTTCCGTTACATTAGAAAATCATAGATTCCTCAGGTATTCTCTACTGAAAGGGGGTTCACTATGGTTTACTCGGATAAACCGCGACATCACAAAAATCACAAGACACCAATGGCTGAAGGGCCTCCTATAAAGGGCATCTGTTGCTTTTTTCTTGAGTTGTATACAACTACACTGCTTTATATATATGCGCAGTGAAGAAGGGCATCATTCTAGCCGCACTGCCATCGCTCAGAGCGAGCGCCTGCTGACCTGAATAGACGAGAGACTCGGTCGCCGTCGTGATTTCGCCACCGCCTAAGCGTTAACCTAAGCCCCATTAACTTTGGTGGAGGTGCGGGGTCCCAAAAACACCGCCATGACGACGTTCGGCTTGATCCGGATTTCCCACCCGGTTCACTCGTCTAGCTGTGGATCCCTTCCACTGCTCCCGGCCTCTCAAAGAAAGTTCTTTCGAAATGCATTGGCCCCTACTGCGTCCTGGAGCGCACATCCTCCGTGAACTACCTTACTGAGCCCCTCGCACCGTCTGCCGATCTCCGCCGGCGTGATCGCGAGTCTGTGAATATCCAACGACTCAAGAAATACTATGACCAGGTTGTGTTCGCGCCAGAATGGCTCCTTTTCTCCCTGGGGCCATTGTGAAGAAGAAGGGCATCATCCTAGCCGCACCACCATCGCTCAGAGCGCGCGCATGCTGACCTGAACAGACGAGAGACTGTCGCCGCCGTGCTTTCGCCGCCGCCTGAGTGTTAACCTAAGCCCCCGTTATAGCGCCTACAGTCTACACTCAAGCAAATTTTGATAAATGCACAAAACTTAAAAAGCAAAAAGGACTTACCCTTTCTTGGCGAAACACAATCCTCGCCACTAGAGTCTGCAGACTCCAAGTGTTAAGTCTGTTCGGCTAGTGCCATTTTTTTTCGCAGGCTTTCGCATAAGAGACTAGGTTGTAGGAGATGCAAGGCACCAAAATTAGGCATGGTAAGCATCAAGAGGTGTACTTAATACTAACACTGCTGGTTTCCAACACTGCTTGCCTCGCAGAAACTCATTACTTACAGAAACCGAAATTTGTCAGTAAATTTTGTTCAGGACTTGGGAAAGAAACAAACATTTTTGAAAACTGCAGGCTCTCTCGCTGTAAAGTATTGTCCATGCCTACAACTCCATTTAGAGTGCCTTCCCAGTAGGTGACTTGTTGCATTATTAACATTTCATTCAAAAGGGACGAAAGAAATAACATTTGGGCATATGGCAGCGTGGGTGATCCTTCTGAGCAACTAGCCTGCGGTTTGTAATGAATAAAAAGGTGGTTTCCTGGATCCTAACCTAGGCAGAAAATTTGGTAACAGGCAATCTGCAATGGTTACATGCTAAGGGAATAGTGCAAATGAATATTGACAGCTTTGATACCACGACTATTCTCTCTTTTGCTGAAAGTGCAAAAACCCTACAAATGAATTAATAACCAGCTAACTTACATTATTATGATCTCAGAGGTTACACTGCCATTTTTGAACTGCATCTGAACTTCACTTCGGTCTTGCTTCCCAATTACATATCGAAGACATCGTGATGTGGATATGAACTTAATCTAGTCCAATTTTTGTGGCATATTTTTTGTCACATACAAGACATCACGATGTGAATATAAACTTAATCCATCCCAATTTTTGTGGCGCATTTTTTTATTGTCATGAACAAACAGCCACAAATCTATCAGGAAAAAGCAAGCAATTCATGTTCCAGATTAACAATATTAAATGGGTTGAATTGCCAAGGCTCAAACGATATAATATTGTTTAGTTGAAATGTAACACCTAGGCATCTTGTTTTTTTCAGATTTTAGTTTCGGTTGTTGCTAAAATTACCTCATACAGATCCAGCACATTCATATTTAAGACACGTGTCTGCGATCTGAAGGCTCAGGCAAAAGGCATGCCGGTTTTACCCAGTAACCCATACATTTTTTTCTCTTCAAGACACTGCGAGACTGATTCGATACCATCTGTGTTTTCTCAAAGAATTGATTCCAACATATATTCCTAGCAATTTTGACTATGTGATGCGGATACGTAAGCATCCTTAATTCAATATGAGTTGTAGCAAAGAAATGAAGTTGATTCGCATTGGTAGCGCGAGTGGTGGCACCACTTCTTAGATATGCCCTGGGCATTTAATTCTCGCACATCTGCTCAATTTTACCCTAAGTGTCCTCCTAGCTGCTTCTTTCATTGCGGCAGTTATATCTCTGATTTGCGAATATTTACCTGCTATCCGGAATGAAGCTACTGGTGTTGAGTATGCAAGCTTCGAGTGTATGCTACGCGTCCTGGTGCACTTGCACGACAAATGCCTTGTTACCTGTTGTAGAGCTTGCCGTTCACTGTTAGTTGCAGTGGGATAAATGCAGACCCACTCCCGGTTACCCCCATGCAATCATGATGTGGATGTGTTTGCCCACGTTTACACTTCAAGCAGGCGACTACTGCTCTGCGATGTCTCCAACTCTTATGGTGTCTTTGACTGGTCGCTTTAGATCGTTCTAGAGCGCTCTGAGAGGCGACCGCACATTCGGCTGGTCGAAACTGGCCGCTCTGACTACATTCGGCTGGTTCTTTCTGAGCGCTCGCCTCCAGCTCAGAGTGCTCTGACGCGCTCCGAGAAAAACGTCGGAGCGGCTCCGAGATGAGTGCACGTGACAGAGCCACTTCCGTCATTTCGCAAAAGCGGTGCGAGGCCTCGGCGTCCCCTGCGCGTAGGCAGAAGCAAGTGTAGGCTTTTTACGCAGTAGTAGCGTTCTTGCTGTGTTGTGTTTTGCGGGTGGCGCGCTGTGTGAGGCAAAATGTCCAAGGGACGCCGGATAACTACGCTAGGAACGCGGTCTGTGTTGTTGTCGCATGACAGCAGCGATTCCAGCAGCAGCTCCGACAAGGACGACAGTGCTAACCACAAGGCGAGGTTCGAAAAATGAGCGTCCCGTGGGACGGAAAGCTGGGGTAGCGATCGATACAGGCTAAGAGGCGACCGCGATGCAAACTGTGTGCGGCCACGTGCGGCTAAAGGTAATCAAGGGACTTTACGTGCGGCTACTGTTGACATCAGCAGCTGTGCCGCGTAGTGCTCCGGAAGTTGCGTCTCCCTTCTGCCTCCTGCGCTTCCGCTCTAAAAACTGGCTGACCATTCGGCTTGACTAGTCTCGCTATGCGCTCAGAGCGAGAGCGGCTCCCACTCTGACAGATCCTAACCGGATTGCGGGAGCGACCAGTCGAAGACACCATTATTGAAGTCCATAACTTAACTTTTTTCTTCAGCTCTGTGACTGGGGAAGAAAAAAAAACTAAAAAGAATGTTCTGAGTTTCTCGAAAGCATATCTCTTTTCTTACCTGCATATCCCAGCACCATACAAGGGCATCGCTGCCAGTTCAGTAGTGGCTCAACCCTCTTCCTCGCCATCTGCTCAATGGTAGACTGTAGTGCATTGAGGTGGCCACATGCACCTTTTTCTTGACTTCGTCAGCCAATTAGTCGGCACTGCACCGACTGAATCCATTTCTTTCGTGAACGCTACCACACAGAAAAGGTACTGCGGCTTTGGCCTCTTCCTTTTTCTGAAACGCAATTATGCAAGATAAAGCCACAAATATGTAGAGCAAGCTTATGCTTGACTGGTTCCACACTGCTTTTGTCGACACTCGCGAAAATTTTACACGCGTCAAGCGTATTCACACTCGCTAAAACATTTACGTTCCCGACAGGAATACTACGGTCCAGCATGGCTACTAGGCTTAAATATACGGGTTATGGGGGCTTAACGTCCCAAAGCGACTCAGGCTATGAGGGACGCCGTAGTGAAGGGCTCCAGAAATTTCGACCACGTGGGGTTCTTTAGCGCGCACTGACATCGCACAGTACACGGGCCTCTAGAATTTCGCCTCCATCGAAATTCAGCCGCCACGGCCGGGATCGAACCCACGTATTTCGGTTCAGCAGCCGAACGCCATAACCACTGAGCCACCGCGGCGGGTTTCTCAGAAAAAAAAAAACGCGGATGCCATACTGCCGACATGCAAACATTACTTGCATTACTAGCAAACCATGTAAAACGCCTAAGTAGCCGCTTAACATTTTACGTGAACCTCACGGCGTTCCTAGACCAACGTCGTGAATGCCGTTCCAAAGACTTCCAACTGCTCAGATGTCAGTTATCGTTGCTGTCGACAAATCAAGAAAACGGCCAACCGCTTCAAAGCAAAACGCGGCACTACGGTGGAAATATACCGCGTTGTCAGAGCCCGCGGTTGACAGCAAGGCGGTGGTCACATGTTAGGATTGTCAGCATGCAAACAACGCTAGTCATAATGCACCCGAGAAGTGCAAGAGAGATTTATGTTTAACTACAAATTGCACACAAGCTGACAGTTTAACCACGTGAGCCAGGCACTCGAGCGCAGCGGTGCAGCTCCATTGCAGCCTTTATATATATATACATATGCGTGTAGTCCCATTTCCACGTGTAGCATCCAAAGTGGCGACTGAAAACCAGCGCTAGTACTGACAAAAATTTACTTACCTATCTTGGAGAGCAGTCTTCCACAAAATGGATGATAAAGCTGACAAAGCTGCTGGTTCACGCTGGACTGCACACACTGCACGCACCTATACAAGCTACAACACGGGCACGGCGAGCACACGTGCAAGAAATTTCAAATACGAGCCGTGTTTTTACGTGTCACTGCGCTTAGTAGTCCGGGCCGGAAGTTCTGGTTTGTTTCTTTACCGCTGGGCACTGAAGACCAAACGGTTGTCAGCACAATTCCTTGAGTATCTACAGTTTTGCATCAGTATTTTAATTTATCAGCATAAAGTGAGGCAAAATGTTCTGTACAAATTTCTCGGCTAGGTATTTATCCCCGTCTTTATTCGGATTATATTTTGCCACGGAATGACATTGGCGCTTCGGTCTTCCAACCTTGTATATGTGGATAGATGGTATGTTTACTTTTTTTTAACAGAGCAGTAACTGACGCCACCGTGACTACACTGTACCACGACCATTTTCTCAACAAATAATTTTTAATGCTTTCTTTCTTACTCTAGATGACCATTCTCATGAAATTCTATGATAATATTAGTTATTCTCTGGCGTCTAAGATTACTTGACCTGGTATGGGTGGCTTATCAAACTAACACCAAATAGAAGGAAATAATGTGGCTGGCTGCGGCATTGAGTGCAGACACCAAACTTTGGCTGCATATTTTCTTCTTGTTAGTGATGCGCAAGACATTTTAGCGATGTAGTAAATCACAACGACGAAGGCGTGATTACACAGCAGTCTTTTCATTCCTAGCATCGCCAGTGCTGAACTTGGACGCCGTACACTTTTTTTCACCACTCCGATGTTGAAACCGAAACGTATGATTGGCGAATGGCAAATGGTAATCAGTGTATAGTAATTTGCTTTACGCATCATTTCAAAGAATAAAACACGCAATTAAAACCTATCTATCTATTATCATCATCAGCCTGACTACACCCACGGCAAAGGCCTCTCCCGTGCCTCTCCAATTAACCATCTCATTTGCCGGCTGCGCCCACCCTATTCCTGCAAATTTCTTAGCCTCATCCGCCCACCTAACCTTTTGCCTCCCCCTGTTATGCTTACATTCTCTTGGAATCCAGTCCGTTACCCTTAACGACCAGCGGTTATCTTGCCTGCGGATTACATGCCCTGCCCAAGCCCATTTTTTCCTCTCGATATCAACTAGTATATCATTAACTTGCGTTTGTTCCCTCACCTACTCTGCCGCTTCCGGTCTCATAACGTTACACCTATCATTTTTACATATTTCGAAAATATAACCAGCAGAAGGACGCAGACAGACACACAGCACGACGCTGGGTCGTCCTGTGCGCCTCGCTCTGTGCGATTTTTTCTATCTTGCCTTTAATAAAAGCTCCCTATATATTCCTTTAAACACACGAGCTACTGCCGATAGTGTACTAACAGGGTCAGGGAAAGAACGAGATGTAGACCAGTGATACGAAAATTGCTTTTTCAGGAAAGGAAAGTGCAATATCTTTCTCAATTCTACGTGGACACTTGAACCGCGATGTGAGGGAAGAGAGGAAGGTGGGAGGGAAAGAGGCGCCGTAGTGGAGGGCCCTGGAATAATTTTGACCACCTGCGGACATTCTTCATGCACTGATACCGTTTTGTGTTTCGCCTTCATCGAAACACAACCGCCGCGGTCGGGCTGGAACCTGGGTACTCTGGTAAGTAGTCCAGCTTCAGCCACCGCGGCGGGGCAAGTAGACCCAGACCGGCGATGCTCTTAAGAACACCAGACCGTATAGTGATACCGATCTGGCTGGCATCGACATACCAAAGCTTCTCAATAGAATATATGTTCAGTCATTTCTTCCTGGGTATATTTTTGTTCATATGTCTGTGCGCTCTGGAGGCACCTTAGCTCCAATCAAATAATAAGTACTGACTTTCAAATCGGGATTTCTTGCTATAGCTTAGCGGCCGTGGAGACGAGCACAAACAACGGTGCTCGGCTGCATATATGCATAAAAAGGCGACACCGTGCACCTATGTGTTTGCACCTTAGGCCATGTTGCACATATTGCAAGTTGCACAAAAGCGACCACACCGTGCATTCGGTGTTCGGAAACTTAACAAAGAAGAATAAAAGACAGTGAATTAGCTATATATCCATAACCATTCTTGTGCGATAAATGTCCAACAACATATGACAGTCGAGGTTAAGTGCATGCATTGGAGGGATGAACGAATATTGTGCACAAAACTGCCGTAACGTGGGAGAAACACAGACAGGCACAAAACACATTCCCAGTGTTTAATCTTCGTCTTGTTGTTTTGAGTTTAAAAATTTCGTAACAGTCGAGGTGGAAATGCAAAAAATATTTTCTTGTGAATGTTAATTGTCTGTACATATTAAACTTGAGAAGACGTTCAGTAATCACCGAGCGCCTTGTAGAAAAGCGAGAGTAGACGGTTTCCAGCGTTCATATACCGACTGTCCACCCACATTTAAGGATCTTCCGACCTCATTTCGAGGATGGGCCACTCAAATTCAAGTTGTCCAAGTTGGCAGCAGCAACATAGATATATTGTGAAGCATCAAACGGGACATGCAGCCGTACCCCAGAACGCTCCCTCTTTAATCACCTCGTCTTGCTTTGCTCCTGCATGTCGATCCTCTTTCTCTTCTTTGCGGCTCCTCTACGAAAAATCGGGGCGAGCTTAAGTGCGCGAGGCGAAAGCCATTCTGCGCCCACTTTGGCTAATTATTGACTAATTGCTAATTAATGAGTGCTTGTTGGGCAGCACGGCTACAAATTCAGGAACGCTAAGGGGGACGTTAACAATCGTTTCTTTTAGTTTTTGCAAGTTATTTTTATTTTGATTCTTTAAATTTCTTTTTTTTTATTATTTTTCATCAAGTTCTTTATGTATGTCTATTTTTAACTTTTATTTTTAATCAGTTACTAATTAATACCTAATTAAAATAACGGCTGATCGCTAATTGATGACTAATTACTAACCGCCAATTACTTAGTAATTGCAAAGAGTATATGAATTATAGCAATTATGCTATTGATAACGTCATAGTGTGAGAGAATTCGCGGACGGAGGGACGGACGGACAACGATTAGCTATTAAAGGCTTTTGCATAAAAAAAAATACAGGAATGCACTTCTGTCTAAGAGCGGAAATGCGAAGGCCTTTTCCTTTCTCCCTGAATTTTTCTTTTTTAATTTGTTTTCTTTATTACTAGAAATTTTGTTGGTTTTAGTCTTATTTATTTTTATTACTTTTCCCGTTCCTTATTTTAGTTTTATTTTATTTTATTATGTTCATTTTCTTTTTTATGCTTAATCAGGCTTTTCACGCGTTTACATCGTTTTTGATCCAATCAGTCACAGAAAACATGCTTCAAACACAAAACTTAAATACCCGAAGAGCTGCGCTCAAACTTAGGACTGCCGAGTACCGTAATCGTCGGTCAGTTCCTGGTAGCTAGAAAACGTCATGGAGGGGCTTTAGACCCATGTATCACTGAAGAACTTTAAGTAGCCTACAATTTGTGAGCTACTTATTGGGCGTGATCTGAATTTAGCTCATTAATTGTGAGCATAAACAATGCACGTTTCGTCTGGAGCCCAAAACTGTGGATATTTGCCAGCTTGCTCGTCTAGTAACTCAGTTACAGTCATGGTGGAAGAAAATAATTTAGTAGTAGTAGCTCCATTAACTTAATGAAAGTGATCACTCAAGTCCTCTTATTAGAGGTCATGTTTGACGAAAACATTCCAAAAGCTGAATTTAAGTTTGCCGCTTTAACTTCGCTTCCCAGGTAACTCAGTCCACCCACACGTACTTCCGCCACTTCCGCTTCTACCACTTTGCTTTTTTCGTGCAAGCCGATGACCGCTGAGCGGGCTGAGCAGAAGAGCCGATCGAATCACCTACCTTCGAAGAGCTCCAGCTCGTTGCGCACTCCGGTTGAGTCTTCTCGATCGCACTCGTTCTCATTTGGAGTGACCAGTTAGTGGCAGAAATACCGGCGGCTGAACCGGGAGGTCAGCGAATTTTTACCGTGACATTTCCTTACCCACCGAGGGCGACCTTGGGCCTTCCACGACGGCACGCGAAGACAATTGAATCGATGCCGACAATGCGGACACAGGCAGAAAGTCCGAAGAATGCTCTGAAGTATCCGCAGGACGAATCGGCGTTTCTGAATGCTCTCACTTGCCAGCCGATTCAGATTAAAGTGCCAGATATTTGTGTTCGTCCGAGGAGGATCCGTCTACCGCGCAAGAAAGCACAGAAGCAAGCCCCTCAAAGACAGAAGCTGCACGAGAGCTAGAGGACATAGCTCGGAAGCATTCACTCACCCATTCGGCAGTCAATGACCTCTGTCTGCTTTTGCGTCGCCTTATCCATCCGCTACCTCGTGACGCTCGAACGTTACTGACGACTGAGCGAAAAGCTGATGTTCTTAACGACTACAGGCATTTTGGCCTACGAACTCAGATGACTGAAAGAGTGAAGAACGGTCTTCGCGATGTTGCAGGTACTAACGTTGACCTCCACGTGAACATCGACGGATTACCGATATTCAAGAGCTCTTCACTGGGCTTCTGCGTTTTGCTGTGTTCAGTGGCGAATGCAGCTGATAGCCGACCATTTGTTGTCTCTATATTGTGGGAAAAAAGAAGCCTAGAAATATTGCACAGTTTTTGCGACCATCTGTGTAAGAAAGGAAAAGTATGGAAGCTTCCGGTGTCAGCATCAAATGTGTATGTCACAGTGTTTCACTTGCTGCAGTAATCTGTGTCGCGTCAGCCTGTTCGTATGTCAAATGTACCAACTGGTACTGGTTATTACGGTTGTGACAGCTGCACACAGAGCTGATTCTTTCCGCACAATGGCCGACGCTGGTCACCACCACGCTGCTGGTCCACTTTTGGAGTTGTATGTGGACGTGGTGAAACACTTTCCGGTGGATTACATGCACACGGCGTGCTTTGGGGGGGGGGGGGTCCGTAAATTGCTGCAGACGTGGACATTGGACCATTGCCGCATCGTCTCAGCGCACAGCAGCAGAGCATTATGAGTGCCAAGAATGCAGAAAACAAAGTCTGCCGTCAGAATTTGCTTGGCAGCCCAGAGGCTTTGATTAATTGGACTGATGGAAGGCAGTGGAGTTTAGGTCCTTCCTTCTCTACACTGGCCCTGTGGTGCTAGGCGGTTTGCTGGATGCCAACAAATACAAACACTTCCTGTGCCTTCATGTGACGATGTGCATTCTGCTCAGTGATGTTCTTGCGACAGAGATGAACAAGTTTGTCTCAGATCTCCTAAGGAATTTTTCACACCAGTGTGGGGTTCTTTATGGACCTGAGATTCTAATCTACAATGTACACATTGCGGATGAGGCCTTAATTTCATGGTCCGCTGGACAATGTTAGTGCCTTCCCATTTGAGAACTGTTTGGGGTGAGTTAAACGGTTGTTGTGCACCAGCAGAAAGCCACTTGGACAGGTGAGCCGCATATTGTCCGAGTTGGCTTATTCACCGAATGAACTCCCACCGACTGTGCGCTCGACAGATGTATCATGCTTGAGAGGAGGTGTAGAGAAGTACTCGTGTTGCTTACTAAGTAATGGTAGCATTGTGAGTCTGACATAGGTGTCTCCGAAGTTTCTTCTTGGCCATGAGTTTCTTCATGCAAGGAACTTCTTCAATGCTCCGCTTCCATCAGAACAACTCAAGATTTTCGGCACAGAGAATGCTTTACATGAGATAAGGATGTGGCCTGTTGGTTCATTCCGCTTGAAATGTGTGAAAGTTGCGTGGAAGACTGGGTTTATTTTGTTACCTCTCCTTCATCATAATCAATAGTTAAGACTATATTACAGTTCATCTTGAGCATTGTGTTCCATCTTCATAGCCAGCAGAAGCATGGTAGAGCGATATTCTCAGTGTTGTTTTTCCGCTCCATTATCATATTTAGCAGAAGTGTATCTTGGCTTAGTGTATCATAGGCAGTAGCTGTGTACTTTGAGTGTTGTTATATCATAGCTGTATTATCTGAGTGTTTCGCTTAACTGAGTGTTGGGGGTTGCAGGCAGTAAAAATTGCATTTATTGTTCTGTTCAAACACAAAAGCTACTTTTGTGTATCTTGTTCATGAGTTGTAGTGATAATGGTGGAGTACACATTTTACCTATGCTCTTTCGGTTGCAGACAAGTGCTTCATTTCTTTCTAATGCCTACTGAACTCAGGACGGCTTCTGGTTAGTGTTCACAGATATGCTATCTCGGTCTCGCTTACATAGGTGTGGTTGATGTGAACACACTGATGGGTTGTAGAGGAAAAAACCACAACTTGCGTCCTGTCTGAAGTTGCGGTCTCGTGTTCCTCTACATCATGTCTGGCCATGTGGCCATAAACTTCACTTTGTAAAATATGGGTCAGCTGCATAGCAAACCGAGAGGCGACTCGCTGTGTAATGTGGGCTGTCTGCTTAGTGTTAACCGCGGTTGCAGGCCGATGCGCATGGCAAGTTAATTCGCTCGAATTGCAGCACAGCCGATGCGTTGTTGGTGTAGCTGGTACTATCTATGAAGGTTTCTCGTGCCAGAAATAAAAGCCCTCTTCTCTTAGGGTTGTTATCTCTATCTCCAGAGCTTCGAAAATTCCAGCACTAATATATCTTGCTTCTGCTATTATTTGACAGCATCAGTTTGCACAAAATCGGTGTTCAATACCTCTTGTCTGGATTGCCAGTGCCCCTTGTGTTACTACTTTACTGTGATAGTGCGTTCTTATCTAGTACAAGTGATGCTGCATGATTTCCCCTCTTTCACTTTATGTGCTACGTGAATGAAGTGTTTTGGTGGTGTGCGTTGCCGCTTTTGGTACTCGGTCTTTTTGTGCTTATTGCAGGCTCTGTGTTCTTTGCCTGTGCACTGTGTCAGGGTCGTCACTGTGTCATTCGCCACTTAACATTGTTGGTGGAGGAGCCGGGTGTACGACTGCCTCATGAAGCTTGAAGTAGTCAGAGCGGCACAGAGTCACATAGGATGGCTAGCGCTCTTTTCGTAGTTATGTTGTCACCCTGATACCCCGGCATGTTTGGAATTGGCGACACGGATGTTGATAACTCGCTCTGCTCATACGTGCCAGTCATTATCCATAACATGTTGGACGCTACTCTGATGGCAGCGAATGTGATCTTTTACCTTACCGGCACTGCCATGGTGTAATATGAAACACATGAGAATGAGCTCATGAGCCGGGACACCTGTGAGGAAAAGCTACGCATATTATTTGCAAGACCTGATGCATGGAAGGTAACCTCGAAACAGCAGCTTTCGTCGCGCGCCCAGTCCGCCACAGAGGGCTACATACCTATATCCTGGATGTCCTGGCGCTTCGCCACAATGTGGACGTTGCTTTGACTCAGTTAGACAACGTGGGCTGCTATGGCATTGTGCATGATGCTTTTCATTTGCTTCTCTGCAAGGACTGCATTATCATTGACACCATCAAGGAGTGCCATCGCTTCGAGCATATTGAAAGCTGCTGTATTCCGCAGCTGTTTTCTCGGCTTCCTAACACAGTAGCAACCTCTTCCTCTGAGGACGAGCAGCTACCACCACGTCCGCTCTCCGAAATGCCTGCTCTCGCAGACGCAGTCGCAAGGATTGTGTGACTTTAATTAGAGGCCTTTGTGCCTACCCCAGTCGTATGCCTCTGCCTATAGTGTTGCTCATCCAGGCATTCGTGTAGCAAGAAGTTGCGAACTGGAACCTTAGTCCTGCAGTGTGTGTGCTCTTGGTAGCCAGCTGGCACGGAGGTTCCAACAACCTGTATCTACCCCCACTGTTTCTCCAGAATCCCGCAGACAACCGACAAAATCGCTTTCACTACTCTCGCATAGGCTACATTGCTCGGCACTGCTGCAGCCCCGAGTCGGATCCTTACGGCAACTCCACTAGTTGCTCTCCGTGCTTTTGACCTCTCCACAGTGCGTTCACCTCTAGCTCCCGCCCAGACTTTTCCTGCCGCTTCTTATCACAAGCTCCACCACAGACCTCAGAGGCATGCTTCTCGCCGATTTTTCCTCTTGTTGTCGCTTTTAGGCTGTTTCAATCCCCACAGTCGCCTCATCTCGCTCTGATCTGGAAAACTAGCTGATGCAGCCCCCAGAGGTGACGCTGCATATATGCTTTCATTGACACTGGCACGTATGACTCCGTGATAAGCTCCAACTTTCGCCCCTGCCATCGCAATGTCCTTATTTCTGCGACATCTTGTCTGTGTGTTGTGGATACTGGTATTCTTGTTGCTGACGGCCAATGCAGCGCTCGTGTTGCTACTGCTGGTCACGGCACCCCAGCTTGTTTGGTCGTTTGACACATGTGCGCCCATGATCTGATTCTAGGTTTAGATTTCCTGTCGGAACATTCACTCCTCATTGGCTGCTTATAGGAGGACCATCTTGAGGTCTCATTATTCAATAAACTGCTTTGTGGGTTTCCCACCTCTATTATTCTCTGAAGATAATGTTTTCCTGCCATCTGAAACTGCATCCTTTGTTGTCCTGTACCCATTGCGGCCGGTCCCTGATGGTGACTATATGGTTGCACCTATTCTCGATGTACTGCGCATCTGCAACGTTGCGCTGCCCCTTACGTTTGCCCCTTACGTTTGCTGCTGTCAAGGCCAACACACTGTTCCTACCAGTTCTGAATTTCAGCTTCTGGCCTTTAGTACTTCCATCCGGAATCTGTGTGACCATGCTTTCTCGCCTTTCTTGTTGCCAAGTCGCTGCATTAGATGCTACCCTGGTTCGCGGCCCCGATGACACCCGCCAGCATTTCCCTTTCTCAACAGACGTATTCACTACCATGTAAGTCACTGACCCCTCACCTGCCTAATCTGCCCAGCTTTTCACAGTTTTCTTCTCTTTTTTGGACATATATAATCTGCATATAGCTGCCGTCGGTCAAGCTGTCACACATCACATAGGAACTGGTGGTGCCCCTCCTGACTGCTGGCACTCCTCCCGTTTTTCCCACCCCAAGTGCCAGGTTATCTGAAACGAGGTAGTAAATATTCTTGCCAAGAACATTATTGAGCCTTCCCGCAGCCCTTGGGACTAACCAATCATCCTCTAAAAAATATGGCTCTTGGCAGTTCTGCTTCGATTACGGACACCTCAATAAGGTTAACAAAAAAACATGTCTAGCCATTGCCATGAATCAATGACACCCTTGATTGTCTCTAAGGTGCCAAATTTTTCTCCTCCACTGGCCTGTGCTCTGGCTGTAGGCAAATTGCCATGGATGAAAAAGACCGTGAGAAGACGGCATTTGTTGTGCCTGCTGGGCTGTATGAATCTAAGGTTATACCTTTCGGCTCATGCAATCCCCCTGCCACCTTCGAACACATGATAGGCACAAATAGCCCCACCTAGCGCCTTAGCAGCACTCTTACCGTTATGCTCGCAATATACATTTCACTGGATCTTCGTGACGGGGATATTGCTTTCTCTTATGTTATATTTGCAAAGAACTCTTCCCTTCATTGCACTTTTGTTGCTCCCTAGTCTATCTTTTTTACGGCTAAGAGCCCCCGTAACCTGTGGGCACTGTTTCCTGCCTTTACTGCTCTACTTTCTGAATATGCCACGACGTGCTTGCCTGTTCCGACCAAGCCCACCATCTAAAATGCTCCCGACTACTCGCCTCACAGAAATCACAGCGGGATTATTACAACCGCCTCCACCACATGGTTTCTTTCACCCCTAGCTACCTTGTCCTGCTTTGGTCACCATCTCGCTGCATCAGGCTCTCTGTGCGGTGCTAGGTTACTGCCGTCACCTATGAGATCACTCCTGCCTTCTTGGAGACTACCTTCGACCGACCTAAACCTGATATTGCGATATTGCGGACCTCTAGTGCCTCAGACCCTACCAATCGCTGTGCCCTGATGTGCCCCAATATGACTACACTGTGACTATGTTTTGTGCCCGGAGGGCCATGCTGCGGATAATCAGGGACATCGAATTGACCGAAGTGTTTCAATGGAGCTTTGTAGGGGGCTTGTTGGTTGTACATAATGAAACTGGGGAGCGGAATAATCAAGACAGGGGGACAACACCACGTAACAACACCACATGACAAGAGCACAAACTTTCAACTGAGTTTATTTTTGACATGGCGCATATTTATACGCATCTAATCATGGGACACACAAACACAAAAGCATTAGCGCAAGCCAAGATATCAAAACAATCACCTACACTATGCGAGATATAAGGCATCCTCGCAAGTCATGCATTTCACAAATGACCAGCAAAAAAAATTCTTTTTTTGTTAAAACCACAAACGGGTCGCTAACGAACCCAGCACCTTCCTTTTCCGAACCCATGCAAAAAGCCTCCCACAATTTTCTTGTAGTCTTGTCCTTTGATTTAAGATGAACTATCGTTCTATCCAGTAGAGGTTCGCACTTGTGCTCAGCGCAGTGTGCTGCGAGGTTGCCAGGGGCACTGACCAGAGAGTTCTTGTAATTTTGCTCCCGCAACCTATCATTTAAGCACCTTCCTGTCTGGCCGACATAGGCCTTGCTGCAAGACAGCGGTATTTTATACACCACGCCCTCAACACATGCCAAAAACGAGTTCCTGTGCCTCACGCCACAAGACCATGCGTCGTGCTCTTTTTCTTGGCCGGAATTGATGTTTTCACACATTCTTTTGAGTTTCCGAGGCGTGGAAAATACAACGGGGAACTGCATACTTTTTTGCCACTTTTTTAGCCTGTGCGACAAGGCATGCACATATGGCAAAACAACAGGTCTCTGATCTTTTTCGTTAGCATCTGCAGGCTTCCCTTTAATGAATGTCTTCAAATCTTTTTCCGCGACCGAGACCAGCAACAGTTTTGGGTATCCAGCATCCTTCAGTCTTGCAGCCTGTAAGTTAACGCTGTCACGCATCTTGTGATGGCAAGACTTTTTTAGCGCATGCTTGAAACAAGCATCAGCTATGTTCCGCTTTATCAGCTTAGAGTTTGGTGGTGAGGTCTTTTTGCAGAAGGACGGGATATGCATTGGCTCTAACATCGCGCCAGTGCTGTGCAACATTTTGCTAGCCAGAGGCGACCGTGCCCTGCGTGACAAATTGTTTCCGCTTGGCACCAAGGCGTGGTACAGGTGCGTTGATGATTTTCTGATATGTGCCGAAGTGGGATATGCAATGAATGATATGGTGGAAACAAACGCTAATCGAATTCCAGCTGGCTCATTCAGGACTCTCATTCACATATGAAACCCCCTCGGACAACCGCCTGCAATTTCTAGACTTAGACATTGAAATCGGCCCCCACGTTTGCTGGCAGTACAGAACAAGGAGCGAAAAGGGGTTGCTTCCTTACAACTCCGCGCACTCTAAGCTGACAAAGCGGAACATAGCTGATGCTTGTTCCAAGCATGCGCTAAAAACGTCTTGCCATCACAAGATGCTCTACAGCGTTAACTTACAGGCTGCAAGACTGAAGGCTGCTGGATACCCAAAACTGTTGCTGGTCTCGGTCGCGGAAAAAGTTTTGAAGACATTCCTTAAGGGGAAGCCTGCAGATGCGAACGAGAAAGATAAGACAACTGTTTTTTGCCATATGTGCATGCCTTGTCGCACAGGATAAAAACAGTGGCAAAAACGTTTGCTGTTCCCGTTGTATCTTCCGCGCCTCGAAAACTCAAAAGCATGTGAGCAAAAATCAACTCCGGCCAAGAAGTGCACGACGCATGGTCTTGTGTCGTGAGGCACAGGAACTCGTTTCTGGCATGTGTTGAGGGCGTGGTGTATAAAATACCGCTGTCTTGCAGCAAGGCCTATGTCGGCCAGACAGGAAGGTGCTTAAATGAGAGGTTGCGGGAGCGCAATTACGACTCTCTGGTCAGTGCCCCTGGCAACCTCGCAGCACACTGTGCTGAGCACAAGTGCGAGCCTCTACTGGATAGAACGACGGTTATTCTTAAATCAAAGGAAAGGATCACAGGAGAATTGTGGGAAGCATTTTGCATGGCTTCGGAAAAGGAAGGTGCTGGGTTAGTTAGCGACCCTCTGTGGTTTTAACAAAAAAGAAAAAGTGTTTTTAGCCGGTCATTTGTGAAATGCATGACTTGCGAGGATAGCTTATATCTCCTAAGGTGTAGGTGATTGTTTTGATATCTTGGCTGGCTCTAACAGTTTTATGTTTGTGTGTCCCATGATTAGATGCATATAAATATGCGCCATGTAGAAAATAAGCTCAGTTGAAACTTTGCGGTCGTGTCTTGTGGTGTTCTTATGTGGTGTTGTCCCCTTCTCTTGATTATAGCGCTGCCCAGTTTCAGTATGTTTCAGTGGCCCATGTTCCTGCTGTCAGTGCTCAGTGCGGGCTCTTTGTTCATTGCCTGTGCACCATGTTCAAATCATCACTGCATCTTTCGACACGTACCGTGTTTACTGTTGTAAGTCAACTTGAATGTAAGTCGAACTCCCTGCCGCGGACGATAATGTCCGAAACAAAAAAAGGACGTTTCACAATGAAAATTTATTATCCCAAAGCTCCCCACTTGTGTCGTTTTCCTTATTGGTGGTGCTGTTGCCATCACTGCTGCGGCCCACAACACATTCGTCATTAAGTGAAATTCCACACTTTGCAAACAAGTGCATCATGACATCACGTGTAACAGCTGCCCATGCCGAGAGTATCCTCCCGCATACACCCGCCCATGAGGGTGTATTCACGCACCCTGTTTGCGTGAATTCCCTGCCTTCCAAAGAGCGCTCAGATTTTGTCCTACAGAAATCTCTTCGCTTGGCATCCGGTTGAAAATTTTGCGCCACTGCCGCCGCCACTCCCACGCACCACCCATTCAGGAACGTTGAAATGGTGGCCACTCGTGAGGTTTTTGTTTCTTTGACAACAATAATGCGCGGCCTGCAGTGAATAAACACCAAATGGTTTTTGGACCGGCGATCTTATGATGATTGACGAAGCACGTGGCTGGCACTGAAGACAAACGTGCCAACTCCAAGAACTGAAGAACGAAACAAACGCTTGAAAAGCGCGTATTCAGGGCAGAGCTTAAATCATGGACTCCGGGAGCACAGCACAGGCATTGAATCATTAACAACGTGTAGATTTATGGCAAAAAATTGCAGGCATTATGAGTTTGAGCCAACCAACGGTGCTACGCATCTGCTTGATAGGGAGGCGCCTAGTTAATGGGAAATCTGTAAAACCTTCCACTTGTAGGGAAGGTGAAAATAGTTTAGCAAGCGATATATTACTTTGTCACGAAAGGATTTGGGATATGTCAGTGGCAGTCTGCTTTATGTGTTTAGAAAGCAATATCTTTTGTATTTTTCCTGTTTTTCTGTTAATTCCAGTGAAGTGTACACATGTTCTATTGAACTCTACTTGTGGGTCTTTCATTAAGGTAATAAATTCAGTTATCTTTTTACTGCACCTCCTGTCAGTATTTCTTCGTCCCCATCTGAAGTGGTAATCTTTCATTATATAATGATATTTATGCTATTTATATATATGTAATATGGGCAGCTTTGCTAGTCCAAAAATGATGCTTAGTCTATGAAGGATATTGTAGTAAAGGGTTCCAGATAAGACCAGCTGGAGCCCTATAACGTGCATCAAAATTGCAGGGTAAATGATTGGTATTGGATTTTGCCTCTATAAAAATGCTGCTACCATATCTGGACTCCATCCGACGATATTATGCTTTTCTACTACATGACATACACGGGAAAAATTAAGCGCTGAGGATAGTAGTTAGGCAAGACAAGTGCACATATGAACTATCCTGCACTCTTTCTACCTTCTTTTGATCCATCTTTTCTTTCCGGGAAGTATTTACTCATGAAAGAGTTGACTATGATCAATGATTTGCAAACTGACCAGCACATGTTCATCGCAAATGCACCCTTGAGTTAATTTTTAATCTTTGATCTGGATTGGCTCCACTGCATAGCAAATTTAGCGAATTACAGACAAATTTTGGGGGACTAAACTTTTTCCTGTATATTTGCCACATTAATATGAAAATTTGCAGTGTGGACCATGGCAATGTGGAAATTCACAGATCCTTCTGCTGTTAATTTATTCTTGTCCTGTCACTATAGGGCAATGATCAAGACAAGACCTCATTTTCCCCATCCATATGTTTTTTCCTGTACTTCAAAGTTTTAATGAAAGTATGTATAAATGCGACGATGATGCCTTCATTTTATCTTTTGTGCTTTCCAATGCGACAGTGCTCCGTCGATGCGCCTTACCAATTGTTACATTGTATAAATGACTGTGAAGGAAACTGTTTATGCAGAATTTGCCATATCGAAAGCAATCTTCAGCACGTATTGGTCGACTGAGTACAAAAATGTAGTACCAGCTAGCTTACAGTAAATTAGCATTAATACTAGAAAATACATTCGTTACGTCATGAGACGCCATTATGCATCTTATAACCCGCTCAGCCCTTCAGAGAGCATCAAATTATGATAAATAAAATGACGGTCTGGGTGACGCAGTTGGGCCTTCCAAAATTTTAACAAATCACAACTTCACTGCAAACTGCTCTACACAGAACCGACCTGAACATTTTTTGTGAGCATATTTATTGTTTTTTCCTGACAATTATTTATTGCAGAAAACTTTATTTATTAACAGTTTTACTGAGGAACCTAGTGTACATGTTAACAAGCCACAACTGTTTTATTTTGAATACAGTAGAAACAGTTCATTGTTTCGCTGCTGTCTTTATAACTTTTCCTTTATTTTCTTTGTTCACATCTATGCCATTGCTTCGCAATGCCATTACGTTGATATGCTATTGCCAGCCTTATTCTAATATTCTTGATAGTTTGAAGCAGACTGCACATTGCAAACCTAGAAGCTCACTGAAACACCCAGGTTAATAAAGTAAATACTTACGTATAATATATAGTTTGGCGCCAGCAGCTCTCGAGAAATATGGCTAGCTGTCTTGCGATCTGTGACAGTGTAGCGACACAAAATTGCCATCATAAGTGTTGCGCCGTCTCAGCTTGCAACACTCGCTGGCTCCGAAGAAAATTAGAGCAGTTTCACAGCTGGTTCTTAGCTTGTTTTCTTCGTCTGCGTCGCACTCGTCTAATTTGTAGGGGACTCTACAGTCTCCGCCGCTCTAAACTATATAGAGACAGACCCTCCAGCACACCTGTCACAGTGGTTCTCTTGGATAAATTTTAACACATAATATGATTCACAATTTGGTTTTCTATACTGTGAATATCACTGAGTACATTCTGAACATAAGGTGTGAACTAGCCTCGAAGAACATTAATTGTCATGCAATTCAGTGCTGCAAACTCAGCAGTTCATTCTGCACTTTTGCCATGCCTAGTATGGTTATATTATTGATTTTGTAAAAATCTACTTAGGCTAATTAGCATCAGCCGCGCAGTGTTTCTAAGCACGTCATGCTATTATGGAAACAATAAATAACTGCCCAAAAAGGACAGGACACGAGAGAAGAATCACACAAAAAAGAACGTGAAGTTATCGAAGCCTTGGAAATCGCGAGATTAGGGCCTGACAAATGTGTTAGCGAGGCTTCCATACACCTGTACCGCAAGGAGTTGGAGTTTCTTGGTTTGACCTGATGATTATGGCTTTTGTCTTTGCGGTTGGTGTGCTTGCGCTTTGTTGTCGAAGGGAGGAGTTGTTGATGCAATAAACCAGTTTTTAGTCTGCGCTTGTCTCGTGTGATTCTTCTCTCTTGTCCCGTCCTTTCTGCGCAGTTAGTCATTGTTGCCATATTGTCGTACCAACTAGCCCCTCACGGCACTCGTTTAGATTACACCTAATGCTGTAGTGAATGTAGCAGTAATCATCTGCGTCACCCCAAGTGGCGTCCTATCCATTTCTGTTCATCTGCTGTTTTTGGTCAGTTGCTGCGCTAACATTGTGGCATCTTCAACTCACAGATTTTGCCAGGTCTGATTGCTCATTAAAATTTTGAGTAGTGGAGTACACTCTTGTTGACAACTACAAAAGACTAAAAAATCACAGCTGAATTGAGATCAAGCTACAGAGTTTTGAATTATTACTCTGTGCATTAAATTAATGGCTTACCGTGTCAACTGTTGACGAATATATGACCGTTATCTAACATTTCATTTTTGCGGAGAGTTAGTGCATGATCCTGCAAACTGCCGGGATTCTGCAAATAGCATGCAAAATGTATTCGTGGCCCCATACAAAGCAGCGCAGAGTTAACAAAATTTGCACGTTGGCGTTTGAGCGAGGGGCTTGCTACAAAATTGGTGTTTCAGTCAATCTAACATACTAAATGATCGTAGGCAAGCCCAACTTGGGCGGCCCATGTAATAACGCCAGCGGATGTCACAAGGGATCTGCAAGGCCTATACAAGCTGGGCTGAAGCCCTGTAGTACCCGCATAGGGTCTAGGTGAAGTGGTTGGGCTGCCTGCAGAAAGAACGCCGGCAGGCCCAACTGGGATGAACCACTTAATACCCTAACGGGTCGCACATGGGTCATGGAGGGGCAAACCGGTGCATGTGTCCATGTAGTACATATATGGCGCTTTGGTACGTATATGCGTTGGCTAACTTGGTGTAGACCAGCGCTATGGGATGATAGGCGGGCTGCCCAAGTTGGGCTTGCCTCTAGTTTTCCTGCACTGAGCCCAACTCGTTTTCCAGTTTGAATTGTTGCTGGCAAGGGACATACGCGGGCTCAACTTGGCAGCATGGGCTCACATTGCCTCATAATTTCAAATATGGGGCCCTAATTGGCTTGTCACGGGCCAGCCCAAATTGTCTTTGCCCACATCATGCCCACAAGGGTCCAAGCTGGGTTAAAAAGGGGTTTTCCAAGCCCACGTTGCCCACATGGGGCCCAGACGGGCCCTAAACGCAGTGCTCATTGGGACTCTTTATTTGAACGAAGGCGGTGTAATGCCTTCATAATATACTCTCTCAGAGGCGCGTTTGCTCATGCACTCGGATGTTCCTGGGTGCCTGCTCATCTTAATTTTTTTTAGGGCAGGAAAGCTTAGCGGTTGTTTCGGAGTTACTATACCTCGCACACCTCACAGGCTAACGTTAAAAGGATCCGACTGACTGTAATCCGTTATCGTTTGTAAATAGGCGAATACGGTGCCCTACTAGCGCACTGTAACACGGTTGTTTCAGAATATTTTTATATATGCTTAACTGTTTGGGCTTACTAGTAGCAGTCAAAAAAGATTCTAACCGCCGCTTCGCGCGCAGCTACAGCTCTGCATGACTTAATAAAATGTTTGTTTTGGTCATTGTCATCTTTGGTCACCATATGCAATAATGGCTGATAAGAGGCATTGTCCTACCTCCTGTAACTTCCATGCATAACACGCAGCAGTCAGGACTGCCGCAGTTAATTCATCGCTTTCGGTCGAAGCAGAATAAAAAAAAAATCAAGGGTTGAAAAACCAGAACTCGAATTTACTCAGCCCTTTTTAAAGCAATACGTTGTTCGTTTAGGAAGTTGATTGATGCAAAAATTGAGAACACAACGAGAAATATATGTAACTAAGTTGTCGGAGGTCCTCGCTTGTATTCTCCAAGATTATCCATGCAGATATGGAGTATTCAAGCGATAGCTGCCGTTACTGTGCCTAGGCACAGTAACCGCCGATTTTGGAATGAGCCCTATCAGAACAAATACAGTCAGCAATGCCCGCAACATGAAAGCAAGACCTGCATTGCGAGATACATGAAGAGCGTCGCTGAAACAGCGAGATCCGCCTCTTTAGTCTCCAGTTTGTTAGCAAAGGAGTCTAACTGCAACAGAACAAATACTCCCACCGATGCACGCAGCATGAAATCTAGACCTGCACAGCAAGCATCGTAAACAGCGCAGCTCAAACAACATGAATCGCAAGTTTTGAGTCGACCCCGTGAATGAGTCACAGTACAACCAAACCAATTATCAACGTAATGCCCATGACATCAAAAGTACACCTGCATAGCCTAGCAGAGCCAGCAGCGTGACTGGCGGGGTTAAGGCAATGAGAAGCACGGCCTTCGTAACCCGCGAGCGAACAAATCCATCTACAGCCATGCCAAACGGAATTAAGACTGTTGCGCTTCGCACCAAATCCTCCGGAAAAAGCGCGACAACTGAAGAACGGTCATATAAATCGGTAAGACGCGGATCCAGTAAATTATCAATTTTTCTTGGCCGATCTTAAGAAGCCAAACCTTTCGTCGAGCTGCATTGCTTTTGTAGCGTGAGCTACACTGGCCGAGGTTGAGCAGTTTCGCGTGGCTCCTGGAGAGTCGTGCTGCGCATGCCCGAGAAGCAGTGAAGTCACACGGCATACAGCTGGCGCTCCGGAGCTGCCGCTGCTGCGCGCGCCACGCCGGTCTGCGCATTCCAGAGGCGTGACTTCATAGCCGCGGCAGACGCACTAGCGCCGGCGTCTGCCCAGCTGTGCGCCTCCTTTGCACAGTAGCCAAATCTGACGCTGCGCCGGAGCCGTTTCATAGCGCCTCTCATTTTGTGCGCATGCGCAGTGGTATCAGTGGGGGCATTCATATAGCGGAGCGTTTGCCAGCCTGGTATATCCATGGAGGAGAGCGAAATTGTTGCACAGCGGCAGTTGATGCTCAGCCGCTCAGAGTAGCTCACGCTACGTATATCCTGGCATAGCCGAGCTAAGCCAGTGCTAATTTTTGTGGGCTGAATAAGGAAAAACGTTTTCTCGCTGCCACATCGGTTGAAGCACCCGTAAGCGAAACAGAAGGTGGGCGCTGCCGCAACGAGTATACACAACCAAAGCTCAAAAAATGCTTCCCGCCAAAACTTTGTCGCACAAAACGAAAACGAAGTGCGATTTCTACCACGACATTGGCGCCGGCGTCTGCTGCCGAGCCAAAAAGCGCGTGCTAACGCGTGACCATGGTGTCTAGGACAATGGAAGGCTCGGTTATCGAGCGGTGCGCTAGGCGACGAGGGACGCTGTCAAATTCAAAGTTTTTCGTTACTTTTGCTGCGTTTAGGGTCTTTATAGCTGTGGCGACGCACTATGCGCATATTTCCGCGAAGCCTCCGGCTTGTTATCAACCGGGTCAATGTAACAGTGCCTCACGCTGGACGGCGTTACCGATGAAACACAGCGCCACCACTGCGTCACCCGAGGCATGCGTCACCGACGGTGGCTAAAAAGCAGGCTGCCCGGTTGGGAAGAGCGCTTTCTTCCTTTCGCTACCGAGACGTGCGTTGCGTGGGTGTGACTGCCCGGTGTCAGTAGGAAACCCGTTACACTACCCAGCGCCTCCGGAGGCCCTGCTGCTCGTGCCCCGGCGCCCGGCCTGCTGCCGCGGCGTCCAGAGCTTGGTGAAGATGGACTTAAGCCGCCTGCGACGCGCCCCACAAAGGCGCAATGTTTCAACTTCAACTTGCCGGTACCTGTTCAGCGGACGACCTGATCGATGCCATCGAGGAGGTCGTCGGTGTCGGGGGGCTGCAGTATTTACAGCACCTCGGCGGAACGAAGTTCCTAGCAGCTGGCAGTTCGACGGCGCAAGCCGCGAAAATGTTGACCGCGGGCTCTCTGCTCCTGCCCGTTCATCACGTGCCGCTGGTTCAGCTTGCTGCACCAGTGGTGTTCGTAACGTTCCGGCGACTTCTACCAAGCATGAGTGATGACGCGCTCGCAGCCGCTCTGCGCCCCTTTGGCAAGGTCAGGGCAGTCACGGAACCCATTTTTAAGTCAAGGAGCCATGTTCGTAGCGGCGCTCGCCTGGTGAAGCTCGACATGCAGCGGGCGCCCCCAAATTTTTTTACCGTTGCGGGTCACCGCGCTATGTTGGAATACCGTGGAATGAGGAAGGTGTGCACCCGTTGCGGCGCGGAAGGTCACCTCGGTCAAACCTGCATCGCCATGCGCTGCGGCCGCTGTGCTGCGTACGGCCACGGGGCGGACCCTTGCCACGCGGGCTGCAAGCGGTGTGGAGGGAACCACGTCACCTCGGACTGCATCGCGCCGCGTTCCTACGCGGCCGTCCTCGCAGCTCCGGGGAATACGCGTCAAGCGCTGCTCGAGGCAACCCCGGCTACAACCCAGGACGAAGTAGACGACTCCACCACGACAACCACCCTCGTTGAGGGCTTGAGGGAGCCCGGGTCGCCCGGCACTCCAGTGACGGATGAGGCGGAAACACCCTTCGCCGAAGAGGTTTCGAAGGACTTCACGTCGTCAGACGCCCTGTCTGACCTGGCAGATCTTGAAGCTGCCTTGTTTCACGCGCAGCCAACGCCAGCTCAGGGACAGCAAAGAGGTGCGGGGACGGAGTAGACGACTCCAGATGTCGCCCCACAGGATCCTCGCCTGGACATTCCTATCAGCCAGGTAGCGGACCTGGTGAGGGCAGCCAATGAACCACAGGGCGCCAGCTCTGAAGCCCTAGGTCCTGTGAACACTTGTGTCCCAAAATCACAACGCCCGGGCCCCCGAGCGACCACCGTGTGCCCATCTCAGAAGGGGCAAGAGCCCGACGAACCGAAGCGTCAGCGCTCCTCATCAGACTGCGGGCCCTCGTCGAGAGTTGCCACTGCTCCAAAGAAAAAGGCAAAAACAACGGAAGAGGGTGGAGCCCCGCTGGACTTCTCCGATTCCGACGAGTAGCTGCCATGGCTGCGCCGAAGAATCTCACCGGCCGTCTTGGCCGCCCGACCCTTATCGCCGCCGCCCTTATCGCGGTGGCCGCGTTAGAGCCGCGCACCCGGTTCGCGCCGATAGCATTCTGTTCCCCTCGGCACCAGCAGCAGTTCGGCGCACCTTCATCAACGATGGATGCGAGAAAGTGCCAGTGCTGTGTGAATAGTGTTACGCTGTGCAGCATAGACGACTGTGTCGATGTGTCCGTGCATAATGTGTTTTCGGCAGAAGTTCCTCGGTTGCTGCAAGCACAGTTGGGGGCGGCATGCGCAGGTGTGAGTGGAATTTCTGGTGTGCTCACCATGAACCAGAGAGCTCTGCGCTCCACCCGAACTATGCGTGCTACGGACACATTTTACAGCGGAGTCAAGGAAAGACACTTGACACACCACAACTACGTTGTCTGCGCCTCAGCGTCTACAGGGACTTACCTGCCGCGCCAGCGTCTTCGAGCCACCCGGTTCCATCGCCCGTTCTGCGACCACCGCCGCACCACACGACTTGTCAGTCGGTACGCGCTACACTTTTGTTGTTTTTACCCTTTCCCATGTGTTAATGGTTTCGTTTCTTTGGCTAAAGGTGGCTTAGATTCATTTCATTGCCTTTAATGTCAGAGGTTTCCGAGCTCTAGCCAAGCAGCTAGAAGTTATGCACCTCGCTCGCTCAGTAGGTGCAGACTTACTTTTCTTGCAAGAATGCAATTTTTGTACCCCAGCAAAGTTTCAAAATTTCGTAGGCAAAATTATGTCGACGCTTTTTGCTTGTTGACCACCTCTCGATCACGTGGTGTCGGTGTGGTTTTCATCAAAAACACCTACAGGATGAGCGCACCTTCCACTTTCCGTCTCGATGGTCGCGCTATAATTATAGACGTATTCTTGGAAAATGGGAAAACTTGTTTCATTAACGTATACGCGCCTGCCAGACGCAGTCAGACGAATGGTTTTTTAAAGCAATTGGTGCCTATCTAGACCAGAATGTGCCGTGTGTGCTTATCGGAGACTTAAATTCCGTGCTAGCTTCTTGGCGAGATGTGCGCGGCCCAGGCCAAGGGACATCTATGTACTATGCCAGGGAACTAGGGTGTTTAGTGAGACGCTTTCAGCTCACGGATACATGGGTTGCTCTTAATGATGAAGACTTTGTGGCCACGGGAAAGCGAGGCTCCTCCGCTAGCCGACTTGACAGAGTTCATCTCCCCCTGCCCTCGTACCACTTCTCCGCGCATGCGGGACTGTAAGCCTTCCGCCCGACGCCCAGGGCATCAGCAACCAAGCACCCGTGTCATTGCGCGTGAACGCTTCACCCGGAAGATCGCCCGACCAGAGTAGGTGGAGGATGGACCCCACGCTTCTGCATGATGAAGTTAGTTTGGCCTGCATTCGCCAAGCACTAGCGGAGACCCTCCCTAAGTTTGAAGACCTGTCTCCGGACGGGTGGGACGACCTAAAAACCAGTTGGCGCGAGATTCTAGTAAAGGAAGGTTAAGCCAGGCGCCTTAGAATAACCGCCGAACTTAACGACTTCATGCGGCGCATTCGCATCGTTGAGGCCGGAGGCACTCTGACGCTCTTCATGAGCGAGTACCTTGAATCGCAGCGCGTGCGATATTACGAGCTCCAAGCTCGGAGCACTATTAAATCGCCCGATCCAACAACGTCCCCCCGACTAGCGACAGAAGAACTCCGTAGCGCCCGAGAGGGGGAACACGAAAGCAAAGGACTGTCGCGAGTCGAAAGCGTGGTCTCGCCTGACGATCGGCATACCAGTGCCCATTCAGATATCGCTCAAGTCTTCACGGCCCACTACGCCTCGTTGTTCTCCTCTGAACACGCCAGCAGAAATGCGAATTTAAGGAGTAGGGTTCTAAAGCAGTGTGGGTGATACACGTCCCCGGAAATAAATGGGGCAGCGCTCTGCGGTCCGGCTAGTAAGGAAGAAGTGCGAGCGGCGCTAGCTCGTATGAGGGCGTCCGCAGCTCCCGGCCCAGACGGAATTCTTGCCGGGTTCTACTCGGCGTTTTTTGAGATTCTCGGCGAACACTTAGCAGCCATAGTATATTCAGTGCTTATGGAAGGTGTGAAGCCGTCGTCCTTTCAATTGGGGCACGTAATTCTCATCCTCAAGCCAGATATGCCCCTCTCGTACCCAAGTTCACGGAGACCAATAACGTTGATTAACAGACTACAAAGTAGTCGCTACGGTTGTAACCGACCGTTTGAAGCCGTGCTTAGGCGACGTGGTCAACCCACTCCAGAGCTCGTCAGTCTTGGGTAGATCAATCTTCTCTTCACTGGCTCTATCACGCGACCTTTTTGCGTACGTTCAGGCAAAAAAAAACTGAATAGTTTTTTAATCTCTCTCGATCAAAGCAAAACGTTTGATTTAGTGGAGCATGACTACTTGTTGACAGTCTTCTCACGTCTGGGCCTTTCGGACAAAATTACTAACATAGTAGGTGCCCTATATTCCGGGCTGTCTAGTCAGCTGGTTTTTAGTGGGTTGTTGAGCGGGAAGATTTGCGTTACGCGCGTAGTTAGACAGGGTTGCCCCTCTCGCGCGCTCTCTTCGTGCTCTCACTGGACCCCCTGCTCCGTGCAGTTAAGAAGCACCCAACTTTCCGAGGCTTCCCCCCTTCCGGGGCAGGGAAGAGTTTCTGTGTCCCCTTACGCGGACGACATCTCGCTGTTCTTGCGAGATTCGGACAGTTTTATTGCCTTCTTGCAGGTTTTCAACGAATATGCGGCCCTTTCAGGGGCCCAGTTGAAGACCGCAAAGAGCCAAGCACTGAGCTTTGGCACGTTTCAGGAATCGTTGCCTGGGGAGTCCAGTTCGTCGATGGCGTGCGAGTGCTAGGAATCGTTTTTAAATCAGCAGGTGTATCGCCAAAATCGTAGGACGACGCCATCACAGGAGCGCGACGTTCCGTAGACTCGATTACACACCTCGAAATTTCTTTGAGTGCTGTTGCAGGTGGGTATCGGAGTAGCTCCGACGGGACCACGGTTCAAGAACGACGCTTGCTCCGAACAGCGCCACCAGGACAGGACTGCCAACGAGTTAAGGGTTCGTTAGTGGTGAAACAAGACTATACTCCGTCTCACAAGATGTTTGCAGCACTACGAAAGGTACAGCTCTCTCGTCCAATCAGGATGGCGCGCACTACATTAGTGTGTTCCTACGCGCCTGTGGCTCGATCCACCTGATGTCCAGGTGGCTTCTTTCTACCTCTATTTATAGTAGCACCGAGCCACAGGTGTTCCACCGCGCAGCGCCGCGCCTTTTCTCAAAATCCAACTTTCAATTTTCAGTTTTCTCTCGCTTCTTTCCCTCCTTTATCTCTTCCTTTACGATGCGGTTCGGGTGTCCACCGAGATATTGTCTTTCTTCTTTCCCTCCCTCCTTTATCCCTTCCTTTACTGCGTGGTTCGGGTGTCCACCGATATATGTGAGACAACCAGGGTACTGTTCTCATCAGTTCCTCTGTTGTCGCGTCGCAGTAAATTTCAGTAATCGTGTCATGTGCATATAAATTTATTTACTCCAGCGCGCCGAGGCAGCCGAGTGTCGATGGTGGCGAAATGCAAAACAAGCCCATGTGCTGCGCGAGAGGCAACGCACGTTAAACGGGTTCGATCATCTCATCGTCCTCATAACAACTGAATTCAGCACTGCTGGTTGTGTCGTCCTCCAGGTTGACAACAATGGCCGGTCCCTGGTCAACAACATCGTCGATGATGTGGTCCAGTTCTCTCATCACATCTTCCTCACTGATAATATGCTGCACGTAATTCTTCCATTTCTCAACCGTCACTTGCGTGATGCCTTGCCAAACCAGAGGCTCGACGTCTTGGAGCTTAAACGTCTTGTTTTGGCTGGCCACGAAACCCTTGACGTCGCTCCAGACAAGCTCTATCGGGTTCAGTTGGCAATGGTACGGTGGCAGGCGCACAACGAGATGGCCAGCAGCTTTAGCAATGCAGTCGACACGGTATTGCTCCGCACCTGTGTTCACATTGCTGACAAGCTGCATGAGCTCGGCCTTCACCATGCCGCTGCTCCACGCGACACCTTTTCCGGACAGCCAAGCCTGTATGTCCTTTTTGAGGCTACTCATCCGCGGCACTTTATCCTGCTTCACAGAATGATATGGCGCGTTGTCCATCACTATAACGCTGCCGGGTGGTAGTAGTGGGAGAAGTCTCCTGGAGAACCAGTTTTCGTAGTGTTCCCCGTTCATTTCCTCGTGGTAATCGCCCGAGTTTTTCTTCGCTCGGAAAACTTCCGCTGCGCCTTCGACAAAACCTTGCTCACTACCGCAATGCGTCACAATAAGCCTGCCACCTTTGCCACTGGGGTTTTGTAGACCAGTCGACAGTCCGGATCGATGCGCTTGGTATGCAGATTGGATGGTGCAGTCAGTCCACACTCGACTTCGCGTGTGGCCGGCATTAACCCACGTTTCGTCGGTGAAGAAAATAGGCCTACCCTGGCGTCGCAGCTCCGCTATCTGGCGCAGGTACCGGCGGCGACACTGCACAATGTGCGTCGCTTCGATTAACATCGCATTCCGAGAGCGCTTCTTATATCGGAAGCCAAGTTTCTTCAACATCCTCTGCATTGTCGCTGCGGACACGGTCGGTAGCGTTTCGTCCTCTTCGAAATGCGCAACCACCTTCGCGATAGTTGGAATTTCCCCTCTCTGGAAAAAGGTGTCTACCACCCTTCGCAACACGCTCAGGTCAAAATCGTCCAGCTTCTTCGTCCGCTCGCGGCCTCTTCCGCCAGCACGCTTCTTCGGTGACAACACTCGGCCCGCGTTCAACGTCTCCGTTGTCCACTTGTAAAGCGTTCGCTCGCTCACCTGCGTGAGTTTTGCCGTCCTCTTGATGAGCGCATTTGTACTCCAACTGCCCCCGCACTCGACGCGAAGCGCTTCAAGAACATTTAAAGCCACCTGCTTCGCCTGCTTGGGGAAACAGCGCACTGTCGGTGTAGAGCACACAGGAGACACAACAGACTCGTCCGACGCCATGTTGGAAAATGGCGACGCATCACTACCTCGCAGCAGGCCTCCGCAGAGCTGTGTCAGTACGGGCTTTGTCTGGTAATTTCACCAGTGATTGAAACATTCCCTACCATTTAAATATACCTGTCCAAATCATGTTTTTAGTTGCAATGCTTATTGTTTTGATTAATAGTCATACACTCCTCAAATATTCGAGGGACTATTTTCTGCGTTTCTGCAGCCCTGATTGGACGAGAGAGCTCTACCTTCCGTAGTGCTGCAAACATCTTGTGAGACGAAGTATAGGTATATTTTACATATTTACAAGCTTTCAAGTTCAGAAGGGAGCTCCTTCAACTGCATCTGCAGTCCAGTTTATACACTGCGTCTTCCCTAGATTCCCCAGGTAGGGGACGCCCTCGCAGTGGTGGGTGTGGCCAAAACTTTCACTATCACACACAGACACCTCCGCACACATGAACACGCCCCTGGCATAAGTTGAGTCCGAGGGAAAGGGGTATGCGGCCAGGACCCCGTCGGGCTGGCAGGAGACGTCAGGTGGTTCGCCCGCTCTCCGCCGGTCGGTGAACTACGATGAAACCGAGGCGAAGCCCCGTCGAGATATAATCCCCAGTTGTTCGGCCATTAGCGATGGCCGGTGAAGCCTGCAGACAAGCCACTGTGGCGATCCGTTCCCACGCTGGTGCTGTGCCCGTGAGGCCAGGGGTAGTCGGGTCGGTGGAGACGTCGGGGAAAATCGGAAGACAGCCGGAACCACTTCGCGGCCGGCGACAGCGACTCCTTAAAGGGATTTTCGCAGAACCTTGCTCCCCGCTTGTCCCACGCAGCAACGACTGGGCGAGCGCGGTAAATACACCCCACAGACACCTGACGAGATATTCTGTCTTGGTGGCAATCCTCGAGACGTGCTGGCGCCAATCCTAATACCATCTGGCGGCCATTTCTAATAACTCCTCCGCGGCCAGGAAAATCTCGACTGGCCAGCGCTCCCAACCGCTGGGCATGAAGAGATGGGCTTCCGTCCACGTTGATTTTCTGGCTTGCAGAATCAACTCCGAAAGACAAACCAAAGGCACCAAACCACCAAAAAAGGAAAGCACAGATGGGACGTTCCGAACAACAAAGCACTGCCCCACGCGCAAGCGCCCGGAATTCACTTCAGACCCACCAGGCTTCCTTCTAATGCCGAACCAAATCCTGCTCGCGAATACTTATCTCTCAATTTTGCCCGAATTTAGGGTCAAAGCGAGCGTCCGCGTCACATCTGAGATCGCCAAGGACAGACTGCCACGTTGTACGATAAGCGGTGGTGTGTCAAAGCCTACAAATTTTGAATAGAAACTTCATCCCTTATTAATCAAAGCTCTGATCTTCCCTAAACTACCCGAATATCGAAAGTCTGCTTAAAATTTTGGCCCACACTAAGATTAATCTGCAGGTTTTTCTCAAAGCAGCTTGATCTCTCGAGACTGAGAATCAATGGCTCCGGTTGAACTCGCAAAGACGCGACTACGCATCACAAACCTTACCCACTCTCGTACTAGCGAGATGCTTCCCTTAAACTAATTTTGTCAATGTGACACCTCGTCATCTTCATCTATACAAAAAGCTGCTACAGCTGTTCTCCACAAAATTCTGCAGCCTGATTTCAGTTGGTTAGCCTCCGAATACTGCAATCGGCTAACTAACCAGGGGTATCTAAACACAAGTACTCAGATGTGCACAAATAGACGTACTTTCATTGCCTCTGCAATGCCTTAGCTACATTTCTGTGAATGAGACAATCGTTTGGTACCTACACTACGGCCCCCAACTAAATTTGTCCTCCGATATCTGCTAAGGGTACAAAAAGAAATGTGTGCCGAAAATTGAAAGACAAAAACAGCCTGCCGCGAACGGTTCCATTTAAGGAATCAACGCCTCGCCCACGCGGCTCTTCGATGCATTCCTGTGAGTGCCCTTATCATTTCGTAACACGGCAATTTCGACACTCATTTCTAACCAAATTAAGCAAAAAGCTCTGTCGAAGTTTTAAGAAAGTACAATCATATCTGATCAACTCCGAATCTTTAGCCCCAAACAACGTAGCCTTTCCAAACCCCGATTTCACGCACCCACAAAAAAATGAGGAATAAAAAGAAACTGCTACTTCGAATGGCTACACCGGAGTGAAGGCTGACTCAGCTCCCCCCCCGTTTGAAAGGATTAGTCTTTCAGATGCGCGCGCCGAAGTCGCGCTCTGACTGATTGTACTCCTGTCAACTCGTGACAAAAGGCAACTGAAAACCGTCGTTCTTGACCGCCGCTGTCATCTCCGCGCCCCCTCGACGCGCACAGAAGGCCGTGGGAGAGCATGCAAAGTCGGGAACCGACTCCTGGCGACGAACCGCTCCCAGCTTTAGAAGCTACCCTTCGTTCTCGTAGCAAGTAAGCTCGGCTGCGCTTTCGCCCTGCGCGCTTCCCGGAATCCCGTGCGGAAACTAGACCCGTCCTTCTCAAGTACACGCGCGGAACCCGCCTGCATACCTGCCTTGTTTCTCGAGGCCCGCGCTCGCCTCCCCAGAATGTCATGCAACTTAGCACCCGCTGACCTGTCGGGTCGTTTTGCTTTTTCCTGTGCCTGCCTGTCAGGTCGATGTGGTCTCGGTCTTCCCGCAGGCCGATGCCCCTTGAAAAACGCCGCTCTTGTTCTGCTTGCAAGATGCGGTCTTCCCTCTCTGTTACAGCGGTCAGGTTTACAATCATCCGCGCATTTCGAAGGACCAGTGACATTAGCCGCAGATTTACAACGTTCAAAGCGGGAAGCCTTTGCTTCCCCGTTTGCCTTCCCTTTTTCCACATTTCCTTTGCTAAAGTTGGAACCTATCTGCACCCCTGAATTTAGGTCCTGACATTTCAACCGTTTTCTTTCTTGGTCCTAGCCCTTTTCCTTTTTTTCGTCTCGGCTGTGTCGTGCGCGTCTCCTCATCAAAACTAGCTTCTTCTAGTTTTCCTATCGCTCCTCGGAAACCTCCCTCCGAGTCTAACCTGGCTTCTTCGTCTTCGCAGCGCGGTGTCAGTTCCACACAGCTGACAGACGGACCTTCCTGTGTCTCAGAGTTCAGCAGTTCACTTCCTAGGAAGTAGTCCTCTACCGCCTGTTTATCGCTTTCAGTGCTTTCCTCAGAAACGCACTGCTCATCTAGAGCTGGGCTCTCGTCCTCTGCCTCATCATGGCTCTCAGTACTGCATATTAATCCATCTGCAGCTCCACACTTTTCATACGCCTGCAGCTTCGCAGAGTTAGCCACAACTTGTTCACTGACGTCGCACTGACTCCACAACTCGAAGTTGCCCAAATTTACAATGCCAAAAGGGCTCCACTTAGATTCCCTTTCGATACCTTTACAGAGCCGCCTGTTCTCAGCCTCGGATTAGACCTGCTCTAGCTCCGCTGCTAGTTTCTGCATAGCCTCTTTGAGAACTCGTTTGCGCTCCTGCAGCTCTGCCTCCTCTTTCTGCATCTGAGCTTCCTCAGCTCTTCTACGCTCCTGCAGCTCTGCCTCTTGCTTTTGCATTTCGATTTCCTCCGCTCTTTTTTCGCTACTGTTTTTTTGCCCACCTTTTCGTGTTATCCCAGGCAATTTCGAAATCATCGTCTGATTCTGTCCCAAAATTTTGATTGCCTGGATAATGTCCGATTCTGTCGCGCTTTCTTCCACATCCACTCCTAACTCATCGCACAAAAACCACAGTTCTGCCCTCGACAACTTCCTCAGGTCCACGGTCGCTGCCTTTAAATATTAGTTTTGTTCGCTCATGGTGATTCTCAGCTACTACCCCTGTGCTACAGATAAACACCCGATCAACCAGCAGTTCAAATTATTAACCACCACCACCAGGACAGGACTGCCGACGAGTTAAAGAGTTAGAGGATGGGAGGAAGAAAACTTGGAGGGTTTATTTTACATATATACGAGCTTTCATGCTCAGAAGGGAGCTCCATCAACTGCACCTGCAGTCCAGTTTTATACACTGCGTCTTCCCTATATTCCACAGGTAGGGGACGCCCTCGCCGTGGTGGTTGTGGCCAAAACTTTTACTATCACACACAGACACCTCCGCACACATGGACACGCCCCTGGCATAAGTTGAGTCCGAGGGAAAGGGGTATGCGGCCAGGACCCCGTCGGGCTAGCAGGAGACGTCAGGCGGTTCGCCCGCTCTCCGCCGGTCGGTGAACTTCTAAGAAACCGAGGCGCAGCCCCGTCTGGAGATAATCCCCAGTGGTTCGGTCATTAACGATGGCCGGCGAAGCCTGCAGGCAAGCCACTGTGGTGATCCGTTTCCACGCTGGTGCTGTGCCCTTGAGGCCAGGGATAGTCGGGTCGGTGGAGACGTCGGGGAAAATCGGAAGACAGCCGGAACCACTTCGCGGCCGGCGACAGCGACTCCTTAAAGGGATTTTCGCAGAACCTTGCTCCCCGCTTGTCCCACGCAGCAACGACCGGGCGAGCGCTGTAAATGCAACCCGCAGACATCTGACGAGAGATTCTGTCTTTGTGGCATTCCTCGAGACATGCTGGCGCCAATCCTAATACCAGCTGACGGTCATTCCTAATAGTGCCAAAGCACTGCTCTTTTGTACCTGCGCAGCTGCGTACGCTTGTTTCGCTGCGCGTATTGCTCCGATGCCGCGTCGCATGGCAGAGAAGCTGAACTCACTCGCAGGCCAAGTGTTGTAGAACGGAAAGCCCGCCTCAGTATCGCGACAGTTTTTGTCGGCGGAATGCGAGAGAGAAGATTTGAACCTGCCCTCCTGGCAGGCAACAGCGCGAGCTTTCGCCACCAAAGCAGTTCTTGACCTGCTGGCGGCCCAGGCGTACAGGGGTCGATCACTAGTCCTGTATTGGTTGGGTACCGGTAGTCGGCTCTTCCTAACGCAGCGACACACGGGACCTCTGGCAGAGCAACCAATGCCCTTTTACAAAGTGGCAACTGACTTTTTTGGTTTCTGGCTCCGCCAGTTTACGGACGCGATACGCGAAACGCAAGTGGCACGTTTTAGTGCCGCGGTGGCTGTTTTAGAGGTCAGTGCTGACCACGTAGAAAAAACATCTCCTAGAAAGTGAGAGTGTTTCGTTTCAAAACCATTGCCAAAAGAAGTAGAAGACTTCGAATGGCTTCGCCGTTGGCAAGTGCTGCCGACGGAGGAGCGTCTCGCAAGATGGGGCGTCGTACCAAATGCGCGCTGCACCGATTGCAGCGCTTTTGAGACACTGTGGCAGGCCCTGGAAGACTGCGTGGTAGCACGTACTTTGTGGCTCCTGATCTACAGGTTCTTTAGGGTGCGCCCACGCCAGCGCAACACGCGAGGGCGCTCAATCTCTGAGCGCCTCGTGTTCGCAGTGGTGATATACCTGCTTTGGAAGCAACGTAACTTAGCCGAAGTGCGCGGAAGACGGCAAGGCGCCATGTTTCCGCTTTTGAGGAGCGTGCGCCTCATTGTGTGGGAATTCCTAGCGGAAGAGCTGACAGTAGGCGGCGAAGCGCTGTTCTTGCGGCGCTGGTCGACCCAGTTTATTTCCGTACATGGAAACAGAGTCGTGCTCCCACCCAAGCAGTACTATATAATATTGCTGCGTATGCCCTGAGTTTGTCGTGGTAACGGGCATCATCCCCTTACCTATTTATGCCTATATCTGGGAACAATTGTAGTACGCACTTAGTAACTTTCCCCCGCCCTTGCCCCTCACTCTACCCTTCTCCTTTGACTAACTACCGCGTCGTTGGTATGCTTGCTCGGTGCCATTGCTAACTGAATAAAGAGTTGTAAAGATTTTAATTTGGAATTCGTCCTTCAGCAGAAACGACATATCAAATCTGGTGATCCGGACAACGGAGAATAAAGCATTGCCATGGGCAAGCAGGAGCAACAGCTTCAGGAAGTAAGGCACGGTCAACTTGACGCTTCTGTGCAGCAGCAACCTGCATAGAACTTCCGCCGTTTTGGGCCTATTCGCCCGAGGTATGGTTCGCCCAATTCGACGCTCAGCTCTCCCTCGCGCATATCACGCAAGACCGGACCCGCTACGATTATGTCGGCGCCCACCTCAATGGCCGCTACGCCAACGAGGTCCGGGATATTCCTGCCAACCCACCAACGGCCAACCATCACGAGCACCTCAGGACTTAACTGTCGCTATCGGAAGACCAGAAGGTGTGACAACTTCAGTGTGCAGAGCTTGCCGACCGCAAGCGTTCGCAGCTCCTCTGCCACATGCGCGCTTTCGCGGGCAACATGGAAGTTCAGGATTCCTTAGTGCGAGCACTTTGGCTTCAACGACTTCCACCGCACGTCCAGGCAATTTTGCAGGCTCAGCTGACGCTGCCTGTACACCAACTTGCCGGGATAGCGTCATCAAGGCCTCTATGCCGCCGTTGCCCACCATAAAGGCTGTCGCAGCACCGCTGAACACCACACAGCTTGCGTGCTGTATCTACTATATCAATTCACAGCTCAGCTCCGTTCAACGACTCTTGGATCAAAACTTACCGACGCGCCACCCGCAAACCAGTGACACCACGCCGTCGCAGCAGCCTTGTGACGACGACTGGTGCTTGTACCATCGACACTTCGGGGACAGAGCACGACAGTGTCGACCATCCTGCTCTGCTGGACATAAGGGAAACGCCAAATCCAGCTCGCAGACACGGCTGCGAGCTGCCAGTCTGAAGGCCATCGCATCTTCGTCACCAGTCAAATTACAAAGCAGCGGATTCGACACTTGCTGCAGCCCACGAGCCCATCTTCAAGCTACCCGTCCTCCGAAGTCTTTCGAGCTCAGCGAGGCAAACCGGTCCAAAATCAGGACTTGCGTTCGCTCTGCCTACAAGTCTGTTTTAAACCCACGCCGTGACCTTCATTGCAATTTTGTCATTGCCACCGCCATCGAGCCAATCATCGGCTCAGAGGTTTTGACGCACTACAACCTCCTTCTGAACTGCCGCCACGACCGTCTCATGGACGCCACAACGGGACATTCTTCGCCAGGACAGCGAATGACTATCGACTACCTAAGTGTCTAAAATCATTCACCGTACCACGACATGCGCGCCGAAGTTCCTGGTTTGACGAGCCCTAGCGGGTTGCCACATGATGTGCAGCACACCACTGTGCACTACATCCGGACCACCCCATGCCCCCACCCCTCCGGTTTTCTGCCGCGCCAGTCGCCTTGCCCCGGACGAATCTCGTGAGCATTGCCACAGAAGAGTTCGAAGCCATGCTCTGTGAGGGAATCGCTCGCCACTCCGACGGCCCATGGGCCTCACCGCTTCACTTTGCCCCGAAGAAGACCGAAGGCTGGAGGCCCTGGGGGGGGGGGGGCGATACCGTTCCCTCAACGCCCGCACCAGTCCGGACAGGTACGCCGTTCACCACATACAGGATTCGCCTATCGCATTTATGGCTGCTACGTTTTCTCCGTGCTAGACTTGGTGAAGGCCCACACATAGATACCCGTCAATCCGGACGACGCCCCGAAAACTGCTATCATTACCCCTTTCGGCTTGATCGAGTTTCCTTTCATGAGCTTTGGCCTGAGTAACGCTGGACAAACCTTTAAACGCTTCATCGACGAAGACGTCCGCAGCCTCAACTTCTGCTTCGTCTATCTTATTGACCTATTGCTATCGACCTATCATATTTACCTTTTCCCGTAACGCCGACGAACACCAAACGCACCTTTGTCTACTTTTCCAACCCCTCGATGGCCACGGCCTTCTCGACAATCTCCCAAAGAGCACGCTCGGCACTTCAGTCGTCCAATTCCTCGGTCAAGAAGTTTCAACAGAGGGAACTCGTCTCGACAAAGCTGCCCTTTGCACCGCCACACTTCTCACTCATCCTGTGCCAGACGCTCTTTTTTGGGCTCTTCACGGACGCCTCAAACTGCGCTGTCGGCTTCGCTTTTATGCAACGCGCATGCAACACCTGACATTCATTGGCGCTCTTCTCCAAGAAAATCTCAGCTCGGAAAACGACCCCTTCGGCGGCCAGTCCCACCAACGAAACCTCAACCCCCGCCCCGTCGAGTTCGCAAGCTTAATACAGAGAACTTGTGGTGATATACGAAGCAGTTCAACGCTTTCGGTATATTCTCGCAGCACAGGACTGCACTAAATACATCGACCATAAACCTCTTACCTGCGCCTTCTCTTAACGCCGCGACAAACTCCCGCCGCTCCAACAGAACCAGCTCTCGTTCATTGCCCAGTTTACCACCGACCTCCAACACGTCAGCGGGAAGGACAACGTGGTCCGCCGACGCGTTTTCACATGTGCCAGCTATCAGCTCTTCGCTGATAACAGCTGTCGTCCTCGCCAAAGCCCAGACTACGGACGTCGACCTGCAAGAACTTGTTAAGGGCGGGTCCTAACTATAGCTGCAACAATAACCCATACCTGGATCGACCACGACTATCTACTACATGTAAACAGCACGAAGCAGGCCTTACGTGCAAATTTCCCATCGCCGCGGACTGTTGAACCAGCTGCATAATTTAAGCCATCACGGTATACGTGCCTCTACACGCCTCGTGGCCGACCGCTATGTCTTGCCCTCCATGCAGCGGGATTGCCGCACCTGGGCGCGCTCCTGCATTCAATGCTAGCG
>JARKHS020017895.1:0-44786 GCA_030143305.2 Amblyomma americanum | reverse complement strand
CTAAATGTTTTCTCCGTTAATGACCCATTTCTTGTAAGAAGTTCAAATGAAGTCGTTAATGCTGTGAAATCTCTGAATGACAGGAGTTTTCTCGGGTTTTCCATTGATGTCAAAGACTTGTATTACTCTTTGCCCCATGATAACCTACTCAGCATTGTTGAAGAATCCATCCTTCATCACGATGCGGTTGCTTTTCAAAATGAATCTGGCCTGTATGATAAAAATTTTTTGGAATTACTTTTGTTCTATCGCCACTCCACCTTAATTAATTGGCAGGGCACTCCTCATATTCAAAAACAGGGAGTGTGTATTGGGTCCTGCTTGGCCCCTGTACTCAGCGACCTGTACCTTGCACACTTGGATAGGATTCTTCAAGATCGGCTTGCCACTTCATGTATGGTAAAATTCTTTAGATATGTTGACGATGTTTTATTCCTTATTGACTGTACACCTTCGCTACTTGAGCAAGAGTCATCGGACCTTTTTGCCATTGTACAAGGGTCCTTTCTCTCGCTAACGTTGACTAGTGAAATTCCCACTGACTCAGAGATCCACTTTCTTGACATCCGCCTTAAGTTCATGGACAATCACGTTTGTTGGTGCTATTCACCCCGAGCTAACAAACCCCTTCTGCCTTACAAGTCAGCTCATTCAAAACTCGTAAAACGAGGCATCATTAACCTATGCATGCTAAATGCTCTTGAAAAGTCATGCCCTCACCTTAGCAGCTACAGCTTTCAAGCACAACTTAGAAGATTCCTCGAAGCAGGGTATCCTAATGATATCTGCGTTTCAGCGGCTGAAGGCTTGCTTAAGAAGAAACTTCAGAAAGAAGGAAGAGTGACTGATAAAACGCAAGGCATGACAGCTGTCATCCCCTATATCCTTGGCCTGTCGCACAACCTAAAGAAAATAGGACAGAAGGCAAATGTTCAGGTGGCTTTTACAGCCCCAGATAAACTAAGTGCCATTTGCAAAAGAACCCTGCCCGCCGAACAACGTCCCCATTATCCGCAGTGCAACATTCGTCACCGGAAAAAAAGTGCACTGAGGGCATCGTGTACAGCATCCCGCTGTCCTGTGGGAAGCAGTACGTGGGACAGTCCGGTAGGTGCCTCAACGAAAGGCTTCGTGAACACAACATGAAGTCGTTAACGGGCAGCAACATGGCCGTGCACTGCAAGGAGTGCGGGTGCGCGCCATTTCTGGATAAATGCTCTGTCGTTGCCAGAAGCAGAGATAAATTGACAAGAGAAATCTTTGAAGCTACACAAATAGCTACTTTGCGTGGTCTGTGTGTCAGCCAGCCTTCTATATTCTTATCGAAACGTGAATTGAGATTCCTAGGTTTTCTATAACCTTTATCTTCTTATTCCTTTTTTCCTTAGAATTTTTTCCGCTTCCCAGCCTTGGCGCATGCGTTTGGTCGTTAGGCTCTAGTCCCGGCCGACACGGTTTCGTGTTTTTCCTTTAGTCGCTCGTGCTGTGTGTTCTGTCTTCGTCCGTCGTCTTGTTTTCGCGCTCCTTTTCTCATGGAAATTGAGCATAGAAGGATTCTGTGCGTTCGGACACTGCTATTAACACGCCGCCACCACGGCCTGACGAGCGATCTTATCGAAATACACTGTAGTTTTCTTGCGAGGAAAAAAGTTCGTTGTCGCGTACAGAACTATGCAGCCAACCTTCTGTTACACAAATATGACAGATGACGTAGTGTCTGCTGCACAGGACAAGCAATCACGGTTATATATATATATATATATATATATATATATATATATATATATATATATATATATATATATATATATATATATATATATATATACCAAAAGTGATTTCTGGCAGCTGACTTGGTCAATATAATATAAAATAAAATCACCAAAAATTGAAGAAACATAACAGGATTTAATTCACGACGTTTCGGCTGGAAAAAGGCTGGTCGTCCAGCCGAAACATTGTGAATTAAATCCTGTTGTTTCTTCAATTTTTGGTGATTTTATAATATATATATATATATATATATATATATATATATATATATAGTGTGTGTAGTGTGTGTGTGTGTGTGTGTGTGTGTGTGTGTGTGTGTGTGTGTGTGTGTGTGTGTGTGTGTGTGTGTGTTGCCACAGGAGGCACGCGACGCGGCCGTTACTCGCTCCTGATTTGCTGCTGTCGCTTACGCTTCCTTTCATTTATTCTTCTTTGAATGAAGAGGCATTGGAATGTGACGTTCGCTTGAGTGCTTTTGGTGGGAAAACCTGGTTAGACCGTTAGAGCATTTGGAGCCACAAGCAGTAGCAGTCTTTATTGTGCGTCGTGTCTGCCTTCGTTTGAAGCGTGTGCTGTGTGGCTTGCTGGTTTCTGAAGGTGAAGAGCTGCGGAGAAGCAACAATGTTATGAGTACGTTGACATCGGTTGGCTAGCTTGGTGTGCCACGCAGTAGGCGCAAGAACACATAGTGCGACTGCCCAGAGTTCACGCGCGATACGTCGCCGCTCACTGCGTACTGTGGGCTCTCATCGGCCAGTCACGGTCACTTGGTACATAAAATATTTTTAATGTCTTCGCTAAATATATGTTTTCGAACCAGTTTCAGAACAATGGCGTTTTGAGGGCAAAGTAAGGAGCTCTTCTTATTGACCTCCAAACTTCGCCTTAGGAACGGGCCATGATCTTCGCTGCAGCTTGACTCGGGTCATGTGGTCTTCCGGGAGAGACGACAAACAAGAAGAAAGGAGGGTTTCTGTCGCTGCCGTTGTTGTGAGCCGTGATGGTTAAACGGGCCTAATTATTTTGCAGAACGTGAAACCACAGTGTCTTCTCGTTCTGTAAAAAAGGTTAGGGCGTTCAACAATCATGAACAACATACTAGTAACAATTCTCGCGAATTCAGCAGTTATCTTGTTGTGAGTCGTCTCGTTCGCCAGCCGGTTTGCGCCTGTCTCGGCGCCAAGGTCTCGTTAAGTGCCAACTCCAAAGGCCCTTCCTGGGCTTACGCGCCCAGCGTCGGCGCTCTTGGCGTACGCCGGAACGGGCGTCGAAAAGGGGCATGTACCTCCATGTTCCTTGTGCTGGCTCGCTTCCTCTCTCGAGCTGAGGAAAAGAATTTCAAGCCCTGGAGAGAAATGGTTGGGGGCGGTGAAAGGACAACTTAAACCGCGAAGAAAAGTTAGGGGAACCAGAAAGAGCTTCAAGCCATGAAAAAAAAGAGTCACCGAGAGCCCCGCGACCCTCCCATTGTTATAAACCGGACCCCTCTTCCGACGCGTACACGAGCGCCCTAGCGCTGACGCCGATATCTAGCAAGGGCAGATATCGGCACCTCACCGAGGCTCGCTGGCGTCTCCTGCAGTTCGCATGCGCAGACCGGTATTGGCGTACGCCAAGAGCGCCGACGCTGAGCGCGTGCGGCCAGGAAGGGCACTTGGAGTTGGCGCTTTAGCTTTGGAGCGCCCAAATTTCGCGGCCGAGTCGCGGTTCGTGTAGATGGCCTTTTTCGGGAGAGGTTTAGCAACACTGGTGCCCTTTGAGCCGTCTGGCTTCTCGCGCATGGGTGTAGAAAGCGCCTCCCACAGTTCTCCGCGCAGCCCATCTAAAAACAAAAAAATGTGGCATACAACAATTTCACAGTTCACGCGCAGAAACTTGTACACAGAACCACCGCGTTAAGATCAACCTGGAAATGTGCCTGTTTGTGCTGCACATCGCGGCTCGAGAGTGCTTAGTCTGTGACAGTGAGCGGCGCATTGATCGCACACATTATACTGAAATCGCAAGTGCCAAGAGACAGCTCTGGGAACAGGCGAATTGACTCTGGGCGGCCCTACAACCTAACCTTGTGTTGCAAGATGCAGTTGTATTACATCTACGAATTTCAGGCTGCTGGCTGAAGTTGGCAATAAATATTTTGGTTGCGAGAGGCAGCACAAATAGGTTTCCGGTCTAGTAGCCAGAGCCAGTGCCGCTACGGGTGGCGGCGTAATCTGTCGCAGCGGCAAAGATGAAGCATCGTGGCATTAAGGATGTGTTCTCGCAATGACAGCATAGAAACGGGCAAGGAAGCTGTTCTTCTCTTAGCTGCTGAAGAACAGCTGATGTCTTAAAGCCGTGACTTCGGATTTGCACATCTAACTGCAAATAAACAAAAACGCCGTTACTATAAAAACCCAGCCGCCGCGGTGGCTGAGTGGTTATGGCGCTCGGCTGCTGGCCCGAAAGACGCGGGTTCGATCCCGGCTGCGGCGGTCGAATTTCGATGGAGGCGAAATTCTAGAGGCCCGCGTACTGTGCGATGTCAGTGCACGTTAAAGAACCCCAGGTGGTCGAAATTTCCGGAGCCCTTCACTACGGCGTCTCTCATAGCCAGAGTCGCTTTGGGACGTTAAACCCCCATAAACCTAAACCATAAACCTAAACTATAAAAACCCTGTACTTCGTTTGCTGCCGACTGCTGTGACTAATAGCCTCTCTCCTAATTGTCATTCCTGAAATTCGCGACGAAAGCTTGATTGATACAACGAAATGTAGTAAGAAAGATCTTGAGGCTGACGATTTTTTTCTTACTGACGAATATTTTTGAGATACCGCGCTGAGCCTATGTTCTTTCCATGTAAATCCAGTTCAGTACTACGAATTTCAGAACAGATATTTTCATGACTATAATACACACAAGTTGAGACCATTTTTTAGGTTTTCTTCGATGTCATCAACACTCCTATACTACAAATTTGAAATTCTGAACCGATATGTTAAAAATATCGCACGTACCGTCCTCGGCAAGTGACGTGACAAGCTATAGCAGGAGCGCACTACAAGAGCATGAACCGAACACGTCGCTTCAGCAACCAAGCAGAGGCCGAGATTACTGAAACGGCTCTTTGCAATGGGTTGGGTAGCGTCAGCTTAGAATCGATGACAGTAACATACCGTAATTTATGCTCAGGAACAAGTTTGCTGCTCGACTTGATGTAATCCTGTGAGGCATTGCATGCCTTTATGCCTTAGAAGTAGATGTATTATGTGTTATTCTTTCCAGTGAGTGAGTTTTTGCAGGTTGAGCAAATCAACGACGTACTCACATACGCCGTGCGCACAAAAGAACTACACGTTGTGCATAACTGTGGAAGGTGGAGGAGGAGGAGAGAAAATTTAACGAAACAGGAGAGGTCTACCTGGTTGTCGACCTGGCATATACTACGCCAGGTTAAGTGTAGAAGACGAAAGCATGCGTCATAGCAATTAACAAAAATTATTAACAAAGCACACGCTATTATTGTATGTTTTTTTTTTCAGAGCAGTCTGCACCGCCCTCTCCAAAATGCGACCAGCAGCGTCCATATTCCTCGGCGAGTAAAGATTAATGGAGAGCAACCACCATGGCTATAATAGATGGTAAGTTTACATACGTCTGCATTTCGCCAGATGACGACTAAAATTTTTGAAACTGTCGTGTCAAGTGGGACTCATTACACACAAACTAATGCGCTCGGTACAAAGAAGGGATTAAGCAAGGAACTGCTGTGAAATGAGCCATGAAACAAAGCAGCGGCGAACCTGGTATCCCTAGGGGAACCGTCGTACACTGACATAGACACATACCTGCGGCCAAGTCTAGCATAAACTGCCCCAAATTCAGCAATGAGTAAAGTCGTTTATCATAACCGAAGGTTTACGCTTAATTGTGAACCTCTTCATTCTGCCAACACTAATTATTTTTGAGCTGTGTATAACGAAGATTGAACGCCGCAATCGCAATGCGAGACTTCGCTAATAAAAATAGTTTTTATGAATTTGTAGTTCCTTCAATAAGTGAGATTTGTCAACGGTTTGCTCCATCAGGCACCACTTCGTGATGGTAATTTTTTGTTTTCCAGGTTTCACCCGCTGACATTTTTGGAGCGTGCATTTCGTGGGGCGACGTGAAGCATCTGGCTCGTGTGCAGTAAGAAGGCCCGTGAAATCGTCAACTTGCCACCCGGCACATAATAGAAAAGATCTTGGTGCTTTGCTGGTGCGTATATTACGTGAAGGGCATCACGTACACGGCGACTTCTTTCAAGCAGTGATAGGATGTACCGGTGTAGCCGAAATAAAATGCTCACAAAAAGGGTTACGGGATTTTGTTGTCGAAGGTACACTTTGAGAGAAATACGCTTAGGCCGGAATGAAAGGGAAACAGCGCCTGCCAATAAAACAAAAGAATATCAGTGCAGTTGCAGCTGTAGTGCATAACTAATCTGATTCATGTTTTAGGGCAAAACGTCTAACGAAGTACATATTCATAAAATAGTTATAAAAGAACATCTAGCTGCAAAGTGAAGAACTACAGCATGTGTTTGCTCTCGTTTCATTCTGGTCTGACTATACAGAGCAGTGTTCACGCGCTCCTTTAAAACGACATCAATGATTCATCTTGAGCCTATTTTTATGTTCATATGTCTTTTTCTCGGACTGTTCTTTTTTGTAAGCATTTTGTAACTTGTTATCAATAAAAAGTTTAACTCATATTTAAAATTCGTTGTACTTTGCGTCACTATTGTGCTCCTCAGCTTTGCTTCTACACGAAAAGACTGACAGCACTCCTGGACCGCTTAATGTTCTTTATAAACGTACAGGTGATGACGCCGGAAGAATGCACATTAGTTGTAAGACTCGCTAGGTAGACTTGCGCAAGATACTTTATGAAAACTTTTCGTGCAGTCTTCAACCGTGCTTGGATTCGTCTAAAAAGTACTTAACAAATTTCGCGCTAAGCTTTCCGGTAGAACATAACAGCTATCAACTTGATGAAATCGGTATTTATTCATAAAAACGCTCCTAAACAATGTTTAAATGAGATTGCCTTCTCTTCCACTACTTTCGTTAGCTACGCAGTCCAAAGGTAGGAGAATGGTATTATGAGCCTACAATATTTCAACGACAACAAATGATTAACTTTGAAAGGGGGAGGGGGGCCACTGTTGCTGGTCAACGCCTACAAAGGGCTTCGTTGCGGGTTTTTACCTCCGCATTAAAATGCTGATTTAAAATAATTGGCATGTGTTTCTTAAATGAAGTGCGTTGAGCGCATGTGCTCTTTTATAGCTGACCGTATTACTGCCCTTTCCATTTTCTTCAGCGCGGTCATCAGCTCTCTGCCGACGCCGTTGCTGCATAGCAGTGGGCTTTTATACGATATAACCAGTCTTGTGCTCGTTACAGAAAATAAATGGTTACAATTACGATTTATTCATCTGAAATTACGCTTATTACAGTGGACTATTACAGCCGTTGAAAAGTAATCGATGGCTATTGCGTCATTTTCTTTTGAACTTTTATTGCAATATCACAAATTTTATCGTGCTACAATGAACTTCTTGGGCTTGCTTGATATTTTTTTACACACTGTCAGTTTTCAAGGTGAGTTGCTTTTTGATGTGGTTGCTATAATTTTTCCGCATTCTGTCGCGAAGACCACAGCAGCTGCACTGAACGCTCTCTCAGTGAATGCTTTGGGGGAGGGGTGGTATTATAGCCTACGAACACCTTGCGCAACAGCTTGTATAGCTGCACAATGCTTCCATGCCAGTTTCGAAGTCCTCTATGAAGCGTAGCGCTTCGTTGTTGCTCCGTGCTTTGTATGGAACCCTCCGAGTAGGGTGTAGTAGGAGGTATAGATGCCTGGGTGCCAGCTTGCCTAGGCATGAACATCGCTGCGCCCTAGTGAGGGATCAGTTGTGGCGCCACCTGACATGACTTGGCGTCCCTGCAGAGCAGTCACATGACATTTCTCTTTACGGGAACTGCCGTAGATTTTAAAGGCTTATGAGAGTTTAACGCCGCAAAGCGACTCAGGCTGTGAGGGACGCCGTATTAAAATGCTCCGGAAATTTCGACCACTTGGGGTTCTTTAATGTGCTCTGACATGGCACAGAACACGGGACTCTAGAACTTCGTCTCCATCGAAATTCGACCTCCGCGACCGGGATCGAACCAGCCTCTTTCGGGTGAGCAGCCGAGTGTCATAACCACCGAGCCACCGCGGCGCCCTACTGCCGTAGAACAATGCGGTAACCCGCCTGCGATCCGGGCACGATCACGCACGATTCATCTAGCAGCCGTTCCGTTGTCGCTCAGTCAGAAAGGAAACATCCCACTGGCGCTAAAGTGTTTGCGTAAGGTTGAGTTTCTCAAAAATGTGCCGCTGGTTACAACTTGCTTTCGGAAAAAAATGAAACTGATTGCCAGTAATCAATTAAAGAAAATGTGATTGAATTCACTGGATCGTTACCATTTGAAACACTAATCGATTTGTAACGAAATTAGAAGAAAATGCATTTGATTACAAGTAATCAATTACCTGTACCGCTCTGGATGAAACTAACCCCGGATGAAGCATCCTCGGCAGCTGGTGGCACGTCGTCATTCTTGTCACTCTTGTCACCGTCTTCATAAGAATACTCGCGGCAGGAGTGTGTTTGTACTTCACGTCCAATAGCTTCGTCTGAGCAAGACACGTCATTGTCGGCATCTGCACTAACGAAGTGATTCTAGTCGACATCCGCACAGCTGGCCATCAACGAAGCGCCACAGAGCCATCTGTTCTTCTCGGGCCCGTGCAGCGACAAAGATAGTGCAGTGCGTATGCCCAAAGAGCGCAACAGTGGCGCTGTCTGCTCTGTGAGCGCTGCCTGCACGTGTAGCAGCGCGTAAAATTGGAGGGCAGGCTGGGCGGGTGGCGCATTCAATATGAAAGTCATGGTCAGCCAGACACAAATTGCAACTTCTCCAATCGCGGCGGTTTCTTTGTTCCCGACCACGCTTAGCAGTTTCGGTTTCCACGATGCCATTAACACGCACCCACACGCTTCTTGCAGTTTAGACTGCCCAGCCGGCATACATGCACATACGTCAGGAACAAAAGTCTCTGGACCACCTAATCCGTAACCAAACCTGATGATTTGTAATTAGCCACCGGCTGGAGTTAACAGTTGTGGAGGTGAAAGAAGAGGATTTTGACTTTTACCTCTTTTAGTGTGGTCCCCAAAAGGCGTGTAATAGCGCTATCCGCTCGGTTTGCGAATCATGTCGTCCAGAGACCTTTGTCCCGAGCATCCGCATTGATTCGTCTTTTAGGTCACCAGCTCACACTTGCCGCAATTTTTATAAATTCTTTGGTAGCCAAGTTTTTTTCGGGGTAGTATCATGGATGCTGGGAGAGGTTCCTTTGACTAGGCTCTTGCTGAAATCGCAGTGTGCTTGTGTCCGCGGGTGTGCGCGCGTGTGTGTGCGTGCGTGTGCGTGCACGCGCACGCGCGCACGCACCAGCCACAGAGGAGTTCGGAATTATCAGCGATTAGACTTACACACCAGGATTTACAGATTCATTAGTCATTTTCCTGCTTCTTAGCATGGCTGCACTTCCTACCAGGTCGCTGCCTATCTTACTGCAGTAATTTTCGTTTCCTTTCTCAGTAAAAAGATATATATACGCGATTTCTATCATTCACAGAAGTAAAGGGTAGAAGAACCCCTGCATTAACTCAGTGTTTCGAGCCCCCACGCAGCGTGCGGAATACATACCACGGTCTTGCCGGCATTTCCTCGTCTTTGCTGCCTTATTTTGCAAACAGCTCGGTTGCAAGAAATCACGCTGCTACTACACTGGAAACATGTTTTTCAATCTACCGCATGGAAACTGTCTGGATTAGAAAACTTTGACTATAATTCAGGGAATTTTCACTGACGGCATGCAAAATTACTGCTACCGTCTCCTATCAGCGTTATTTGCGATAGTTGGCGCATGCACCAGCTAGCCCGACAACACAACCTCTCCTCAGGTCGGTTCGAGTTGCGTACATTTTATAACTTACGAAACGCAGGACAACGCCTTTCACGGTATGCAGTTCCAGTTTAAGTTTAGGAGGTGGAAATTTCACTTGATCATACGCACCCTAGAGCACTACGAAGAAGTGGTGTGTTTAAGCGATCGGTCCGCTGCCACTAAAAGGTCTACATACTTTCTGTAGGCTTCTTATACACCTTGCTGCCTTCCTATAGATACTTCTTTTGTCTATTAATAGTCTAAACACTGTCCATAGACAAAATCTACTAAACGTGTGTGGCCATAAATATTACATTGTGTATAAAGCGTGTACAGGCTTTTAGTCTCTGTATACTAGTCTCTAAGGCTCGCTTGTAGAAAGTCTAAAATCTTTAGTGACAAAAATCTGTGGACAGTCTTTAGTCTGTCTAAAAAAGTTTTCGTAAGAGCCTTGCCATAAACAGGAGCTCACCTGAGACATTAGGAAGAAACAGCACCCTGATGTGGAGTTTTTTCTCTACGTTCTCACTGACGCAGATCTCTGTGAAGCACGTGTGTCGTAGCTTTGTCCTCTGGTACGTGTCCGCGGTCGCCCTACTCAAGTGGAAGGCCTTAGACCCCTTCCTAACTTGCTTGGGCTCGGAGCTGAGGGCCACTGCACAGCTGTCCTCCTCGGGCCTCGGCGCCATCTTCAGCAGCTCCGCCGTTGGCATCAACATTACCGCGCCGCTGCAGAGAACAGGCTTCGAGTTTCGTGATGTGTTAGGCGTGGAGGCACCGTTCCTATTACGGGTGAGCTACTGGACGTGAAGCCAGGGGAAGTGAAAACTCTTTTTCTTATCTCGATGACGTTGTTTCTAACCGTGCCCTGAAACCTTCACATCGTCATTTACATTGAATAGGCCAGGAATAAAATTACTGCGGTGAGAATTCTGAGAGCATTGATAATTCATTCGTTGATGCCAAACTGAAGACAATACCGTTTGAAACGACGGGCTTTGAGAACAATGCCATCGGCAATGACTAGGTGCACAAACAACCACAAAACCTTGTATTCGTATGTTTTCGATAAAGCTTCGTTTTATGATTGCTTCATAAAACCTCAGCCACACATAACTTATCGCTCGATGTTAAAGAAGGTTCACGAAAGTATTTATTATAAATCGCGCGAGGAAAACAGCTCTGAACCTGCATAATTTTAGTTTTGCCTTGTCATCAGGAAGCTCACAAGGTATGCAAACATTCGAGACCAATTTTTAGAGAGTCCTAGATACGCATAACGAATGTATGAATTCCTCGATATTGGGTGTGCTTGTAACTGAGAGGATCGCTTAAGGAGCTTTGATCATTCCTGAACATCTCTGGTAGCGCCATGGTGCTTTTGCCAGTGCCAACTGTATGCCTATGTATCTGTGCTCGAGTGCAAGCACTGCCTGCGTAACATACTTTCCTTCATGTTTTCGCTTTCCCTGCTACCGAGATTAGCACTCAAACTACAAGCCTTTCCAAAATTGTATTTCCACAACAAAAATTTCCATATAATTTCGCTGTCTTCAATTTCTGACGTGCCGGTTTTTTTTGCGAGCAAGGCGCTCTCAAAGCCACATGAGATATGGCGAAAATACTCTTTGCAAAAGTGAGTTGTGTTCCTATTTTCTAGCATTCATTTAGTCCTTCTACTCACTGAAAAGCAGATTTTCACTCGAGCTTAGGGCCTGACTGACCTTTTAGGATCGCCTTTTGAGGCTCTCCAATCTGCTAGAGCAAGGCTTATGTCATAACGATAACTTAAAATTTCATTATGGCTCATCAAATTAGCTGTTCTCTATGGTTTTTTATTTTATCATTGCGGTTTCCTGCACTCGTTGACTTCCAACTGAATTAAAGGCTTCCTTATCTTTTTCATGCTAAATTACAGTCTCTAACAATTCTACCTTAGTGGCGCGTTTTTGATGCTTCATCTTTTTGTCTTATTGCACTGCAGCTTCATTCGTGTCGTTCAGTATAACCATCAGTTTGTGGTATAGTAACTGTCATTAAACAGTGAAGGTGTGGCATATTGTACTGAAATCTTTAGCCTATATGGTCAAAACAATCCATTGCTGCGCCATAGCAAAGGCGCGCATACTCAAGCACCGGTAACACTGAATATAGGCTGGGACCATTGTCGTGGCTGTTTTCGGGGGCTCAGGAGATCGAACCCAGCAACTCTCGCATGCGTGGCGGATGCTCAAACCATTAGACCACCAGATCGATTTCCTGCACAAGCGGGTCCAGACATAGGGTCTTGGCGGGCCCTATAAAGATCCAAATATAGAGGACACTGAGAGGAGGGCTTATAAGCCATTGCAGTTCAGGGATGGGCTGCTCGGCTCGGTCTCAGGCCGGTATTAGCCGCAGGCAAGTCCCCGCTGATTAAATTCATGTGACTAGCGACGTTCCTTTTAAACGCGAGCTCTTCTTCCACTCAAGAGCGTTTCCTGGGTCTGTCTCCATCCCTCTCCCATCCGGCCAAAATTTAAGGCCGTCGTAAAGAAACGCTGAGGCCTGCGGGCACGTTGAAAGATCGTAATTACGCCAACTGCAGACCCCAGGGGTCTTCGGTAGGGCTTCTGAAGGTCCTGCTGGCTAATGTGGTGAGTTCTACACCGCTCGTGAAATGGCACGGCGGTGGCAGTCTGGAGCAATATTTGGTTATTATGATCAAACATCCGGCAAAAATCACTGCTAATGTCCACCCCTATTGCGCAGTATGGTTGTGATGAATGACGCGTACAAGCATGTGATGAATGCCCTCGGGAAGGGTGCAAGCGATTCACACACAGATGGGGATCTGCGTCCTGCAACGTAGGGTGTGGAATTACTAACTATCCCCCCAACGCGTGTAGCTTGACAACTAACAACCCGTGACCGAGACGTCACCCCGTGCTACGCCTGCAGGCGTTGCTCAATCAATTCGAAGCTGTGTTCAGTCACCCGCTCCATCTGCTGGTGTTCGCCTTAATATCAACCGTAGCGGACAAATCAACGTCATGATGACGTGAGCTCAGAGGTGTCTACTGACAGCATTATTCCTCACAAGTATTTCTGCCGAGTATGGGCCTCAAGAAACCCAGGCGAACCAAAGGACTACAAACCCTAAACAAGCCTTCTACATAAGCACCACCAAGCCAGTATACCATCGACGGGCAAATGTAATGTGAAATAATCATAATGGGTGTTCACGGTGAGTCACCAGCCTTTCTTGAGAGGCAAACTGCCGTAGAGAGAGAGTTGCTGCTGGAGCAATTGTCACAGTAACCACCCGAAAACTCAGTCGCGCGCTCATTCAAGCAGACTTTGAGGTACCTTCAAAGAGCTCTACCTTTTAAGCTGTTGCCTTGAGTTTCGAATAAAGTACATTGTATCTCTCTGTCGCTTCGTGTCCTGTTAGTGTGGCGAACAATAGTACAGTAACCACTCTGGGGAACTCGCACACCTTGGCATTGCATGTAACCAGTCCAAGCACTTTCGCTGTTCCTTCTCTGGATCCAACGTCTTCCTTTTCCTAAGTTTTTAGTACGCAGGAAAAAGGATATCACAAAATAGGGGAATATCAGCTGCAGTGTGTCTGCATGTGTGATGCCGTTCGGGGTGGTGACGACGCGCCGCCGCCTTTTTAGCTTCGGAGGTGAGCCTTCGCGTCACTGCGCCACTGGCAAAATTTTTTTAAGCCTCTTCTCCGAAGCACCCATGCGCGTGGTATTTCATTGTGACTCTAAATGGCGGCCCCGAAAATTGTGTGCCTTCCCACAGAAAAACACTTTTTTTCTGCATTTGTGAACAGCGACAGCTTCACGACTGTTGCGACCAGCAGTCGGGAAGAACTAGGAAGATGGTTACGTGACGCAGTTTTGAAAGGGCGCAAGAACGAACTTATGAAGTGCAGCACAAAGTGAACAGGGCAGTGGAAAACTTTAAGGTGCTAGCCAACGCTTCCACGACAGGACTTGTCAACGTCTAAGTAAAATGATCAGATCAGTTTAAAATTTGTTATTGGAAGAAGGACACGACGATTAGAATGAGCCGTGTCTTGGTCTTTGCGTAGAAGATACGGTCGCGTGCCAACGGAACTTCGTATCGAGCACTTGCGGTATGCACCTTGAACCCTGTTGCAGATTTCACTTTGGATCAGCAAAGCCTAAAGCAGACAAAGAATTCTGCAACGTAAATCTTTTTGCTGTCTGTGAAGGTTCTACCTAGGTTTTTCTTGGTGGGTTTCTGTATCAACGTTGTCCACTGTATTTCCCCTCTGTGGACCGGCTTCGTCAGTGTGTTCAGTATAGATAGATTTTTTTCTGGGACTACCTTGACAGATACCTTATCTTGCGTGTCCAACTTCTTTGTGCCAATGGTAAGGGAAACTTCACTGCTTGTTTCAACTGGTTAGGATAAGCTAAACAAATGGTTTCAAATGTTATTTGCATCCTGATAGCATTTTTCTCAGGTCACGTTGAGTGACGATTGCCGTGAGGCAAACATGCTGATTAGTAATATCGAAATAACAGGCATTGCACAAGAGGTGAGGCCAGCGGGATGTGGCAAGTGCTTTGCCTTGTTGAGCAACGATATAAGATATTCCCGCATCACGAGGAGCACTTAGTTTATGGGCTCCTGTTGCGTTACTGAAAAATGATGATTAGAGAAAGATGTCTCTGCGTTTCTCTATATGAGGTGCTTCTTCATGGAGGCGGGAGACATCCACACCAAAGTATCATGAAAGCAACAAAGTGGAACATAACGGTATAATTTGCTGCGAATGATTGGCAAAGGCGTTAGAAAATGCTTTCATGAGTAGTCCAACCTTACTTTCCGTTTTTTTTTATAGCGTGAATCACTATGTCTCAAGCTGAGTAAGCACGGAAGTGCGCTTCAACCAACAACGTAAATATCTGCCATTGTTAGAAATGCTATATTGAATAGGTCACAAAGCGCGGACCTGTTACATCCCCGGACTAGGGGTATTTGTAATAACATCTCACTACCACCGCCATCAAGTCCCAGCATTGTGTCAAATATCCAGCGGGCAAGAAAAAATTATTTTGGTGTGCTTGCGAGATGAAAAAAAAGCGTACTTCCGCCAACGCAGATATCGTCGCCACGCAAACCAGGTGGAAAAGGCGCGGCATTCTGGCACGCTCTCCTGTGGTGATAAAGGTTTGCTCCGCAATAGTACATATTAATAACCTTTGCTTCTTTGTATCTTCGTTTAGCTTCTCTTACCACTTTACTTACCACTACCACTACCACTTACCACTAAGTGCCAAAGTTCTATTATTTTTGCTTTCTTCATTTAAACGTTACATACAGCCATCTAACCATACCTTTGCGCAAGCAAAGGTATAGTATCTAGGTTTAATTTCTTCAGTTGTCTTTTGCTGCGCCGCTCCGCTAGGCAACTCGTGATTGTAACGGCTGAACTGGAATATATGAAACTCGGCTTATCACCTCCCTGCCTTCTAAACAGAAAACAGTAAGAAGGAACTAAGCTGGCCTCCAGCGTTATCCATTTTATACAAGCGATAACGCCAGAGAACAGCTTCCTCCCTCTTTACTCTCATACAGGCGTGTTAGTGTCTTCAGTGTGGCTGCAGGGCGGGCCGGCAGGAAACGCTGGGCCGCGTCTAGCCGCTCGAACACCTGCCGTAGAGGAGCAGGATGCGTGACACGTACAGGGTTACCTAAATGTTCTCAAGCCCAAGGCTGTGCTTTATAGCAATATCGTCAGCCTGTTACAGCGCCTATGAATCTACTGTGCTCATCTAGGGTGAGAACGAGCTCCTCAGCTTCCAGAGATTTTGAGCTGGTTGGGAGTCGTAAACGCCCCTGCACACAGCTCAAAAGCGGACCCTGTGTCCATGGAAACTTTCACTGACCCTATGCGCCGCCAAGGTTGACACTCACCGAGAGTTTGTGGACGCGACAGCATGCAATTTTCGGGCCGTCCGGTTTTGTTTCAATGGAGACAAAAAGCAAAACATCCCTCAACCGCTGAACTGCTGCACATTATATTTTCCAACACTCAGGAGGAATCAGAACACACCTTCTAGCTGTAGTTATCAATTACCTACACGCGCCTAATTGTAGTGAAAAAAGAATTGTTAGAATTTAATAAATGCGGCTAATGACATCAGGGGCACACCTACTTTCAAGTGTTCGCCCCCGCTGACCCTACTACGCTGAAACATTCACCCTTGTAGATAATAATGCCTGTCTATAAATGTTACAAGTACTCGGTAAAAAATAAACTCTGCGAAAAATGCGTGCAAATATGTTAGCCCTTGTGTCCGATGGTGCATGTTAAACTTTAAAAAGCTTAGCAATAGTGTGCCGGCGTTTATGTGTGTGCCATCACATTTACGAAATGCAAGAAACGTTTCCTCTCACACTGCCGAAAATGTTTTTCACTGTCACAAGAAGTCGGCGCACTGTTTGGTGTTCTATAGAGCCTTGATCTGAAGATCACAGGCGCATCTGCAGGATTATAAAGTCGCAGTTTTGAAGCCAGTTGAGGCATCTAAAAGACTGTCTGAAGTGTATGAGTACTGGAGAGCACGAGGGTTGGTTCTACATGCGTGATTTTAAGCATCTGTCTCGCATTTCTGCACGCCTGACTGAGATTTACTGCATAGGGTACACCCCACCAACCAAAGAAAAACAAGGCGCCTCCTCATGATCATGGCACTGCGTTACCACTGGACAAGGACGCCCCTCTCAGAAAGTCACCACTGTGCAGCCTACCTTCGCATGTCGAGAAGCATGAGTTGTTTGCAAAGGTCCGGGCAGTCGCAGCGAAAACACCACTGCAGAAAAAAGGACCGATGCCTTTCTGTAGGCGTAGATTGTCTCCAGCGCACTCATGACCGGTGACAGAAAGGAAAGAAGGATATTTTTCGCCCAGTGCTTGATGATTTCCGTCAAACTGGGTTCACAAGCTTGCTACAGTCCCACAAGAGGGAGAATTTGGTTGTTCAGAGCACGGATTGCTTCAGTGAAAAAGCGTACAGAGCGATATAAAAACACTTCAAACCAGCTTCGATCAAACATGCATAAGCAAAAACGAACACAGTGAGATTGTTAAAGCAGAGCAGCTAAGAATGTTTAGCTAAGGCAGCGGAAAAGTGCAGCAACGACCAGCTTCAGGAGTTATTCACAAGGAAGACCCATAAGGTGGACGCCCACTTAGAGCTATTGTGACGGAAGGCGAATCTGAGCACCTTGACGCCAGCGGACCCCTTCACCCTCCGAAGCTAAGCAGACTTGGTCGAAGTGCTAAAGGACAGCTTACTGGGAGCTAACACTGCCTTTTCTATGGATATTCAGGATCCTTATTACATGAATCCCAACGGTGAACTGTTTGTAACGATGCACAGTTTAACAAACCTGGTAGCAGATATATAGAAAAACAAAGCGAAACAATCAAAATGCAGGCTATATACCGTGCTCACGGGAAATTGTACTATTTCAGCCAGCTAGGCGACGCCCCGATAGCCATTATTAGCAACCTGCGCATAAAAAGAAAAGTACTAAGTGAAAAGGGGACAACATCAGCAGCCCACGGCGCACTTGCTCACCAAAACAAACAAGCGCTAGAGATGTAAACAGCTTACAAATTTGGAGACAACCAGAAAGTGAAGCAGTGATAGCATTGTTTGTGAAAACTAATTAACAAGAACCCAAAGAGCCTAGCCTGCCAGGAGGTCAGGTGATAACCTTGCCGAACCGCCTGCTCTCATAAACAGCAACACAGCTCAAGAAAGAAGAATAAGTGACAAATAAAAAGCTGACCTTGGATAAGAATACTTTGCTTCGGGAACTTTTCGTCTTAATAGAACAAAAGCTACGCAATTGACAGATCAGAGCTTTATGCAACCACTGTCACTGAGCTCCATTAAAAGAATACAGCTGCTGCATCAAGACGACTTAATGAAGAATACTGAATATTCTATTTTGCAATTACCAAGTATACAAAAAGCTTTGCTCACAGAACAATCATTGAAGACCTATTTACTGAAAAGTTAGTGGGATCACTTGCATGGCAAGAACACAGCTGCATGGAAGAATGGAATGGAGAGCGGACTTGAAGAAATGTGTAGAAAAAATACTTGCCTTCTGTAGCGCTATTTAAAGGACGCTGAAGATAATGCTATAAACCTTCTTGGTTAGTAAAATGTGATCGTTCAGCATTTTGTGGCTTTGTTGCCGCTTGTCCGGGAGCGAAAGGTGCATATATTGCTAAGATATTTGGATTCGAAATTGAAAAACTTTTTCCCGCCACTACGATTCGAACTCGATGACGATTCGAACTATGATAACGAAATAGCACAACAGTGACGTAAAGTGGAGGAAATGGAAACGAAGACTTCGTGACTGCTGGCGTCGAGCGCTGCGCTCCCGCCCAGCAGCAGCCGAAATGGAAACTACTGCCGGCCGGACGCTGGAGGCCTCTATCAGCCGTCGTCGCTTCGTTTTCGTTTTCACCAAAGTTACGATGTATCCCGTTCCCGATTTGGACAGCGAAGTTCTCACAATGTACTGCGGCCTGCATTCAGCGACCTCAACCGCACCAGGGTGCGATTTTTTGAGGGCTCAGGCGCCGAGTTTGGCGCCCAGAAGTCGACAGCGTGCCTGCTACCGCCGAGCCACCGACACAACTGATGTGTAGCGACTGGTACGTGCGGGTATTTAAATTCTGCAATAAATGTCCTCGTAGGGCTGGTTATGCAGCCTGTCATCTTGGTACGGTGACGATGCGAATACGCTGAGTGGTGCGTTTGGTGACCTGCAGGCGCGTTGAACGCTGGCTATACACAGCTCTTTTTCCTTGTCACAGTTGCGCGCCGTCGGACGAAATTCTTCCGAGCAGCACTTACAGAGGAACTTGGAGGTCCTCTGCTGCTCCGCCTTTGTAAATAGAGGTGCATAACGAAACCATGTGGGCACGAGGATCTAAATGGCGGAGTATTGCAGCCAGGAGTGCACGCTGAAGCTGAAACCGAGGGCAGTTACAAAGAAGCTGTTCAATAGTTTCATCGCACCCACAGATCTTACACGCGGGAAAGTCCGCCATTGCGATTAAGCGGGAGTAGCCGTTTGTAAACGCCACTCTCAGCGACAGGCGACACAACAGTGCAGCATCGCAGCGTGAGAGTTCGGACGGAGGACTGAGTTGAAATAAGGGGTCTAGGCGGTGCAGACCGCATGTGGAGTTGCCAGGAGAGGACCATGAAGCTTTAATGGTCGGCGTCGATAAGTTAGAGTTTTTCGTTATGCCTGGAATTGTATGGCGCACGCATGGCTCCCACAGACACCATAGCCTAGAGGTAGGCCGTGCTGCCAGGATATGTGATGGGACGGACGACTGGTGAGCTGCTATAAGCTTTGAAAACGCTGCGCGTGGTATTTTATCTGCCACTAACACAAGGTGGTCCAGGGGAATCCTTGTTAGATGCCGCATCTGGATCAGCCGGGTGTCAAAGGTTATATTCGTCGAGAGCGGGAAGTCATGGGCAGTTGCAATGGTAGCAGCTGTTGATGCGCTGCGAGGGAGACCTAGGCATGTGCGAAGTGCCTGACCTTGAATAGTTTGGAGGGCACGCAGATTTGTTTGTGCACAACTTGGCTCTGTACAATTGCAGTATTGGTAGAATCGACGAGCCCCATAATTTTCCGCAAAGAAATCTGAGCAAGTGTGTGATAGAGGCTAGCTGCAATGCGGGCGCCATGAAAAATTCCGGTCTATAACAATTCCTAAAAAAAGATGAGATGAATGATAGGCAATAACATGGCCGTCAATAGTTAGCGGATAACGAGTCATACTTTGCGCGTAAATGTCACTATAGCGCACTTCTCGGCTCACAAGATCAGACATTGCTCTCGGAGAGAGGAGCAAGTTACGGTTGCTGCCCTCTGATGTCTTGCTCGCACCTGGAGACGCGTCACAGAGGAGGCCCAGACGCAGATGTCGTCGGCATGCATAGAGATATAGACGGTATTAGGTAGGTACTCCGGGAGTATTATAAGTGTTAGATTAAGCCAAGCAGGACTGAGCCGTGCGGCACGCCCCGGTAGGTGTAAAGCGCGGGTGTGGAGCCATCCTCACACATAATAAAGAATGTCCTTTTGGTTAGATAGCTTTGGATCCACCTATACATCCGTCCACCGATTCCAACATCCTCTAGAGCATCAAGAATGGCCTCATGTGTCACTTTATCGCATGCACCTTTGACATCTAGAAAAAGTGCCGCGCACATGCGCTTCTGGCGTTTCTGTCGCTGTACTGTGGAGACAAGACCAACGACGTTGTCTATATATGAGGGACCCGTCGAAAACCCCCCATGGCATTAGGATACACGCTTCACTAACTTTCCCTTCATACGTGCTGGTTGTATATAGCGCAAGCAGTAACAGAGTAGCTTGTCGCACGAATACGAAGACAGTCATTTTTTTTATAACAGCGATTTAATATGCGGAAGGTTTCTTTGATAGTACCTATTTTCTAAATATACACCCCCCTCCCTAATTTAAGTTTTGTATAAAACTGACACTGCAGACAATTACACTGCAAAAGTAATCTTCAGTCCCACAATACTTCTTTCACACGCCTAACTACACACAGACGCGCTTTTCTGAAGTGTCTTCGAAGCGCGTCATTTGTAGCTTGCACATCAGGGTATAGAAATTAATCGAAGCTCCTAAGTCCTGGTAACCGTAATACTCCTGTCACACCGCGAGCTGCCATTTTATACGTGTGTTAATCGCGTTCAGTGTCATTCCCGCATCGTCACGAGATTAACTTTACTATAATTGGCTGCAAAAATTCCAGCGCCGAAGTAAGTTTGTGGGATAACTCCACTCGGCTGAAAGTTGAAACATTCCTCACACGGTACAGGTGTGAACAATTAGCTTCGCTGGGGACGAAAATTCGTGTGCAATGCAGGCTTCCCGACAAGAATCGCTTTGTGAGTTATACGCCAGAGAAGAAGACCGCTCCAGTGTGTCGACAACGCCAGTTTTATGCGGCCGCTATCGAGGCCGAAAAGGCCGCTAACAAGCCGAGAATCAAGCTAAGGCTGCAGAAAAGTGGCGATCGCTTCGGCGAGGTGCGCATAGAAAGCAGCGAGAGATTCTGATCGCGTTGCACGGTTCGAAGAAGAAAAGCGGCTCAGTACCGCTGCACGGGAGGCAGCTAAAGGCAGCAGATAAAGAAAGAGCAGTGCTCAGTGTGAGGAAAACAGTCGCGCAAAGGAGGCCGCACGTCAGTGTCCTCGATCCTCGATCCCATTCGCCCCAAGTTGGCGGAATAGGATTGCGAAGCAGAGCGTACCTGGAAGCCGCTACCATGCAACCCAAGAAGAAATTATGAGAGGCAATGCAAAGCGCGAGCTCGACGCACGTGTGAGACCGAAGCGGCGATATTCAAACACAGAACCTCGGGCCCGTCTTTACTCGTGGCAGCTGTCGCAATCGTTGACACCGCTACAGGAGATTACGAGGTGCGCACCGGTTGCTACAGCGCTGCTCCTGCAGACACGGAAATTGATTTTCAAGCAATTCTCGTAGGAGTCTGCGGTTAGAAAGTGCTCGCAAGGAACGAGCCATATTGAGTACAGGTCAGGACGGTAACAGTGTAAATACGAGTCACTGAGATATCTGACAAACACTCTCAGGACTGGCACGACAGAGCATGACATAAAAGTCGCTGTCGAGCGCACCGCCGGGATTTTGGTGCCAACAAGGGCATTGACTGGGTGACAGCGCAAGCGGGCACTCTCTGCAAAACAAAGCTGCCTATGCCTTGGCGAACGAGGCTAAATAATCGCTGGCTGTCGTCCATTCCTCCGGATATGCGTGCCACCCGCGCCAAGACGCTCATTGGCTTCCCGAAGCACTCAATGACCTTCACTTGTTACCTGCACGACAACCCCATGGACTCAAGTCCACATCTGGCGAATGGAACTTGAAGTTGATTAATAATCTTTGGGTGATGAAATTATTAGAAGCATGAAGACGATTCATTACAGTAATGAATGAGTTTATGCACAATAGATAAGTGAATGCGGAGAAAATGGTTTTAGAGAAAAATAGTTAGAAGGTTGGGTTAAGAATGAAACATGGGTGTGTCAGAAAATGCGAGAAGAATAATGAAACCTTTTATGACGCGAGCCTATAATATACTAAAAGAAACTTTTGCATGCCGGAGAACGCATTATTGTTGCTGCGTCGAAGTATAGATCATATAGAGGCAAGAGGGAAGACTGAAGACAAATCCCAGCGGAATTGTTCGAACGGGAGATGTAGACGCCGCGTTTACTTTGAGCAGAAAAGCCGCGGAAGAATTGTAGGAAATGATCATTATTTTCTGGTTCAGTACAGAACGGGCGCTAAGTGAAGGCCATTTGAACAGATATGCTAATAGGTCCGAATTTCACATTTTTTTCTTAAGCTTGTAGTGATCCTAATTGTTCTCTCTCAGATCTTGGAGACTCTTCGCTATTCCCACTCATTGACAGAAACAAATACCTCTAGGCCCAAAAAACAGTACCCTTGCCGCTTTGAAAGAGGCGGTTTCGCACCATTTTGTTTTCAAACAGCAGAGAAAATTTGTTTCAAACAGCACAGAACATTTGTTTCAAATTGCACAGAACAACCTCCGTGGTGTTCGGTCTAAGTAACTAAAAATCCTTCCATTACAAGCCTAAAACCTACACCTGTACACCCCATAGCAGATACTCAAAGACTTTCGTTTCACTTCTATAGTATTGTGCCATAAAGAGAAAATTTAGAAACGATCATTCGCAAGCCAGATGGCATACACTGCCCGCTCTGGCCTGACGTTCACTCTGTCACGGACTTCATCTGTTTACAAATTAAATACGCTATGGCGTCAGTAATGTGTATCCCCTTTCTCCTCTCGCGTCCTCTTGAGGACTTGGGTCCCCTGTAGAGTCCGCCACCACATGCGCTAGATAGCAGCCAATGTCTTCTGACAGATCTGCAAAACTCTCCGCACCTCTCTTTGAGCAAGCATTGGCAATCGTAGGGCAGTACTTGTCCAGAAGACTGAGAACTGATATCACCTCGTGACTGCTTTTAGGGAGCGCTGCGGCCTTGAATGAATGTTTGTAACACTATGGAAAGGAAAAAATTTCCTGCAGTGAACTTTGATGGACTTCCGGAGCTAAACCTGTTTATTTTTCACTACTCTTTAGAAGTTTCTGACTACTGCTGTTTTTCACTACTGTTTGTTTTCCACTACTGCCATGACATTAATCATAATCAGTCTAACTGTTCGTAGGACACTGCAAAGGTCTCTCTCCCATATCTAATTAACCGTGTCCTGTGCCTGCCGCTCACTATTTATCTCCACAACCGCCTAATCTCTTCCACCCTACTAATCTTCTGACGCCGATTTCTGTGCTTTCCTGCAATTGGAATCGTCCTTTGCAATTAAAGACCATCGGATATTTTGCATTCCGATTACAATCTCCTGCCAATGCACATTTGTTCTTTATTTGTACTGGGAAACGACAAATTCGAGTGAGCTGCTTGGCCCACTTTTTTACTTTCACCTAATGTCACACCTTTTATTTTCTAATCCATGCCTGCTTGTGTTGCCCTCATTTTAGGTTCACCTTATTCGTTAGTCTCCATGTTTCTACCTTATAGATAAGCATTGGTAAGATACAGCTTTTATATAGTTTCCTCTTGAGTGGCGCTGACAAGATGTCATTCATGATCTGAGAATTTCTGCCAAATGCACGACACCCCATTCCTATTCTCCTTATTTCACTTCGTGCTCCGAATGTTTGGTCAACACCAGCTAACACAGGTGTATTCGTTTACCACTCCAACGTTTTGTTGCCTTTTGTTACCTGCTACGCCATTCCGAGGCTGTTGACCATTGCTTTTTGCATGTTACATTACACACACTAGTTCTTATTTTCTTCAAGGCCCCATCATTCATCTTCCGAGTTCCTTATTAAAGCAATGTCATCAGCTGCCTGCGGATGTTATTAACCTATGTCCTCGGCATTTCTTAGTACGAATATCAGAATACAAAATGTTATCAGGCGGTGAAAATTACTGGAGATATTGTATCTCCCTGCCAGACGCATTTATTGATTCAGATATTATTAGTTTGCAGAAGTACGCTTCTTTAAGCTCTTAAATAGAGCGAATATAAGGTACCAAACCCCATTCTGTTTCAACTTTACCAACAGTAGCCTAATAAAGAACATTTCAGTACGCAGCCCAAACAGACTTTTGGTCGCTGACAGCTGCACTCGCCTCGGTAAGGAAAACGCATTCAATTAAATGGATTACATCATTTTGGCGACAAATTCGGGAGCTGATGCATAAAATCGGCGAAAGGGGCATGATATCTTGGACAGCCTTCGCTTGAGTTTTATTGTGTTGTTGCTTATGAGGCGCAAATGCTTAAAAGCTCATCATTTAGTAAAGAAAACCAAAAATAAATTAAACATATATATTATACACACATTTTCACAAACACAAGTGCTCCTTGCGGGCTCTGAAGTACAAGTCGAAGGAAGCGAACATTCGAATGTAGGTGTCTTTTGCCAGCTCCGGTTGCGCATTCAGGTCATGGCGTGGGTCCTTGTGATTCTGCGCGAGGACGATGGAGGAAAATTGGCGCACCTGGGGCGCCCACTTCTCTGGGATTTTCTCCAGCAAATGGGGCGAGTCAATGTGAAGCACATTAGGATGACGTCCACGTATGGGTAGGAAAGTCACCGCTTCCGATCGCTCGCTGTCCTCCTGCCCTGTGTCTCACTGGCTCAGCTAATCCTGTTTACTTTCGACGTCCATGTCGGCGACAATGTGTCCGCGGACGGTATACTGCGAAAAATTAGAAACGTATCTTTACTGAAAACTTCCGCAGGCACCTTTTCCGGAAGGCACCGTCCTCAACATTTTGTTCCTGATTACTGCCACCAGTGGTCGTTATTACTTGAAGAACGACGAGCTTCGCGGAGTCGTTCGAGTTTGAGGCTGATATTCCGAAGCGACTGGCATGTTTAGAGCAAGCCGATGAGCCATTCGCAGGTGTCTGGAGTGTGGCATCACGGGTTGAATACGCTTCTTGCGAGGTGTACTTCGCTGCCAGCTTGTGAACCAGCAAACTGATCCCTGAACATTCCAAGAAGCCTTCCAGGAGGACATCCTGAAGCAGAAATACTCATATAAGTAGAGGAAAAATATAAAAGCACATCATGGCGTAATCATTGATGCGTAAACAATCAACAGACATTGTTCAGACCAGTGGACATGTTGCGCGCCCATGGGGTTTTTCCACATGAGTAAAAAATGGCCCTATTTAACAGGTTGCAGGACATTTATGACCTAAAGATGGAAATCTGGACGTGCTTTCTCCCATCTTTCCTCCATTGTTGGCTATGAAACATGGGCGAGAGATCAGCTTTTATATACCTCATTACTATCTGGCTCTTTCAGCGCCGCGTACCACCAAGTTTTGCTTGCGCTAAGCATGAATAAAAAACTACCTGCGTGAACAGTTTATTATCTTTTCAAATTAGGTACAACGAAATGAAACAGCAAACATGTTCTATTCCTCAGCTATTGTAGGAAATTTCTCGGCAGTAGATAAGCTCTGCTCGGCGCAGAGGCAATAAAAAGATCTATAAGAGAAATCGAGTTCACGCTTGTGCCGCGTATGTACCATGTTACAAGGAAGCTTATATATTATTCTTAAAAGAAAAGGATTTGTTCGGCAAATATATGGATTATGTGGCATAGTTTTGCCAGGGTTTTCGAGCACCAGAAATGCGGTGAATCAACATAACTACTAAGATTATTAACTATTTTTCAATAATTAACTTTTGAAATAAGATTTCGGCGTCTAGTTGCAATTAGAGTATTGTGGCCGGCCGTTAGTAAACGCCATTACCGGTTTTTCGAAGTTCGAAAACGCGATTACCTTCGCTGTTATGACTCTACGAAATCTGGCTGCACCGTTTGAATATACATGCATGTTTAAAAGGATCTATGCACTGCAAACGCTCTGATGCAGGTGACTAGTCAAAAAAGCCAAACTATCTGAAGCCACAGCGGCGAGACTAATCGCGTTTCCGAAATTTCAAAGAATCGTACGGCAGATACTAACGACCGGGTAGAAATATATAATTGGATAGACACCTAACTCTAATATTTGAAAATTCATCATTGAAAATTAGTTCACCATCATACTAGTTAAGATGATCCGCCGGTTTACTGGCGTCCGCCAACCCTTGCTACACCACGCCGCAAAAGCGATATGTTTGACTAAAAATTAAGACTTTGGAAAATTACAATGTCTTGCTTGTAACACCCGCTAAAATTTGTGGCACAACCCAAGGAGGGACCGACTCTATACTAAAGTGAACGTTGTGCTGTCAGTGCTTGAAAAAATAACAAAGCTTTGAGATATTGTTAGCCATGACTTGAAATGCAAGGTACTGCGCTGTTGGTGTCGTATGTTCGACAAGTTTGATCGCAGCTGTTAAGCGTCCGTTGCTGTGGTTGAGCGGCACCGGCGTTGTAGCCGGCTATGCCAACAACCTGCAAAGCGGTGGATGAAAGCACAGCGATAGCGACGAGAACGCCAGGGAAAACAGCAAAAAAAGTAGGTGCAACTATTCACCAAAGAAAATGCGAGGAAGAAATGAAGGGTGAGGGTAGGGCGACAGTTGTGGGTCACGGAACTCTCGGTTTCCGACGGCAGCTGCGAAACACGCTGGCCGACGCCGCCGTTCAGCACTGCAAGTCACGGGTGCGCCGTCTTCATACGGTGGAAATACGCCGCCTGTTCTGATAACATTTCATACCGCATATCGCCGTCGTGCGGCGACTTTTTTCATGCGGCAGGCGTTACACAAGGAAAACAAGGAGTTGGCTGAAGGAACTACTACACAACGTTAATTAACAATGCTCTGACCGGTCATCTGGAAATTTGCTGCCTAGGCTGCAGTTGTGCGCCTGTTTACAGCTAATGTCGACTTAAGAATAAAATTTTCAACAAAGCGACCAGGGAAATACTGGAGGGTGGGGCAGAAGTGGAGGACGAAAATGGGAATTCAGTAAGTGAAATTCCCCGCCTTTTGAATGACGTTTAATAACGAAAAAGAAATAAAAAGAAGATAATGATTCCTGTCAGTCATGCGACACATTATTATAACTTGTTTTATGCACTGAGAGAGAGAGGGTTTATTGATAGGAAAGGCAGAGAGGTTGGCCTGAAAAATAAATATCTGGCCTGCTACTCCGCTCTGGGGGACGGGAAGAGGTTTCATCTGCCTCCTCCCATCATCAATATACACTAAAATTTGGTTTTGCTTTCTTGCATTTTGAGACTCAGCGTATAACAGGGGTTATTTATCTGACAGCGTCTTAATTTCAGCTCCCTGGTTCTCTGCTTTTTATGTCGTGTCTTTTTCCGCATAGTTTCTTCAGTCACAGGTATTCCCTTCTCTCTGCATTAAAAAAGGAGAAAATATTTTTAAATTTCGGTCTGCACATCATCAACCTAATGCGTCCAGATGATATTAAAATCTTCCTTATAATAAAAGGCTAGATTATGCACGAGCATATTTGCCGCCGACGCAAGATTTGCGGAGAAAAAGGAGTAACATGAACCTAACTTTATGAGCTCTCGTGCTCGGTGTATGGTTTGTACAGCTCAAACTAATTTTACTAGGCTCCACTCGGTGGCTCAGTAGTTAATGTGCAGGGATGCTTACCCGAAAGACGCGGGTTCGACCCCGTCCGCGGCGCTGAATTTCGATGGAGGCGAAATTCTAGAGGCCCGTGTACTGTGCGATGTCAGCACACGTTAAAGAACCCCAGGTGGTCGAAATTTCCGGTGGCCTTTACTACCGCGTCCCCCATAGCCTGAGTAGATTTGCGACGTTAAACCCCCCTAAAACATAATTTTATTAAACGTCGCGATTATCGCCTGATAAACCTTGAATATAACTAATGAACGTCAAGTAAATTAAGGATAATGCAAATTGTATATATCGGTTTCATTAGGATGATTTTTGTCATTCTTGCACAATCAGCCTCCAACAAATTAAACAGCCCTAACAGTTTGCTTCTGAGTTGCGTAGTGCTGCTATTGTAGCACGCGAAGGTGTGGATATCAAAGGTCATTGGAGGAGAGCTCAGGAAATTGCACAAGGTCCTCTCATGTTCAAAGCCTTTAAAACGCTCACGCTGCAGTCGGAACTACACTAGAGCTGCATCTTTATGACAATAATAATAATAAGAATTGGTTTTGGGGGAAAGGAAATGGCGCAGTATCTGTCTCATATATCGTTGGACACCTGAACAGCGCCGTAAGGGAAGAGATAAAGGATGTAGTGAAAGAAGAAAGGAAGAAGAGGTGCCGTAGTGGAGGGCTCCGGAATAATTTCGACCACCTGGGGACCTTTAACGTGCACCGACATCGCACAGCACACGGGCGCCTTAGCGTTTTTCCTCCATAAAAACGCAGCCGCCGCGGTAGGGTTCGAACCCGGGAACTCCGGATCAGTAGTCGAGCGCCCTAACCACTGAGCCACCGCGGCGGGGTATGACAAAGTTGGAACGTATTTCACACAGAAGGAACCAGGCCAAAAGAGACAGGAAAATCATGTGTGCCATGGATGTGGCGTGCTTTCTTTGGTCTGTCCCCGTATCTCTGCGGCAAGATACGCGAATCGAAGAATGAAATGTAAGAGTGTTATTGCGAAAACTGTAACTGAAAAGCTTAAGGTTGCGGACATTTTTCATGGGTCTGTAGATATTAAGTAGTCAGTTTCAAAGGCATAGATTCCGGATAACCCTCCTGGAAAGCTTTATACGCCGCTTTTTTATGCATGCCCCCATTATTTTCATTTTTTTGCATCGCTGTGATAAGATAATAAAGAGCATCTCGAAAAAAGAATGCTTCCTTCGAGTTTATGTCATTGTCGGCGGCCCAAAAACTTTTCTACATTGCTGAAAAATTTAAGCCGTTATTATTCACACGGCTATATCAAGCTTTCAGAGTTTTGATTGAGTTGAGCCATCATTGTTGCTTGTCAGTTTATTACGCGGGACACATACATTAAACAAGTCCTGATTAATGCTCGAATAAGTTTCAATTTTCAAGTTAATTTTATTTACATCATAGATGTGGGTAGGCCCGGGTAAAAAGTGATCACATATCACATGAGGAACCCCCGGACCCCCCTATACATGGCATACAGCAGGAAAAATAGTGAAATATAAGCTTTCACTTTTGTGGAATAATGTACTTAACCTACTTTACATTATTCATTAACGAACCGGTTAGAGCCAGCTAAATAAGCTGGCCTTGTCTTTTTAAGATTCCGACAGCAATTCATTTCTGTTTGTGCGGGCAGTTGACAACATTTTCTCGTCATTAAAGCTCAGGATGATGTTGCAGTCTTTTCAAGGTACGTGCGTCAAAGTAAATATTCGAAAAGCCTCGATTAGCAGCGACAATATTCGAAATGCATCACGGCGTATGCACGACATTACAGCCTTTACGCTTTGACAAACATCAAAGTAATGCGCAGAAAAGCAAATAACCTTCACATTCCATTTTTTCCTTAGGTTTGAACGCGCTTACTTATCAATCTCTAGTGACCATGACAACTTCACATTCATCGCAAGCCGGCCCTCAACGGCATCCTACATCTCCTGAACCCACTACGAATCAATCAGCGATAAAAGTCTCCCAAGTAATCCGCGCGTGTTCGAAACGTACCTCTTTACAGTAAGTAGCAAGTCGTCCCCAGCTTGTAGCGCATCAGGCAGAAGCTCGCCAGTACGCTGCTTTCGTCCATCAGTGCGCGCACCGCAGTAGCAGGGTCAGCATCGAGGATCCAGCAGTGCAGCACGAGCAGCGTCTTGTCCCGAGCCACGCACCGTGAGGGGAGCCCAACGGCACCATGTAGCGGCGGCTGAGCGAGAGCAGCATGGCGACCCGAGTGTCTCGCGGCCGAGCCGAACACTTGCGCTTAATGGGTCGGGTTTGTCCAGTCCGGGTAGAGTCTTCGTAATGATAGTGATGCGTCGTCCGCCTTCAGCTTCAGACCTGCGGGTCAGAACAGCTTTTTGAAAGAGCGCTATAATCAAAGGCGACAGCCGTTGCTGCCATGAACACGCATCGGATTGGCCTGGTGTTCACGTGACTCACATACGGGGCTTCACCTAATATCCCTTCCTATTGTTGGACTTCTTTTTCTTTAACGGCCACAACCGTAATTGGCACGAAAAATGAAGAGAGATGAAGAACACGAACACTGCTTCGTTTATTATTGTTGTAAATATATTAAACGTTTGAGATCCTGTCAGTCGCCGCATATGGCGCGGTTTCCTTTCCCCAAAAACCAATTATTATTATTATTATTAACCCCCGAGGCGGGTACCCACCATTATCCTCTTGAGGAAAACAACAACAACATGAAGCCGGCAGATCCTCGTGTTAACTGGGCTCAAATTTTTTTTAAACAGTGCCGCGCTCTTCTGTGTTCTTGCTTTATTATTTCAAATCAATCCTATGGCCGTTTCTCTTTCAGTTAGTTTTTCTCGTTCACATGCGCAGAGTTTCAGATCTTGCCTTGCAATCACTTCTATCATTCCCTCTGGCATTCCACACCAAACTCCGGCCAGTTTTTTTTCGTGGGCATGCGCCATAACAGAAGAGGCAAACAACGATCACAACAGCGGTTGCAGGAGTTGCTGTTATTGCGTGAGGGTAACAACAACAACAGGAATGGCAGCCGCTCTAGCAAGTCTATTCAGTTTTGTTCTTCACCAGTCCTTCGACATATTATTAAAGCTGCGATGCTGAAGCAGGAGCCCGGCATATTTCGCCGTGTTCGCTTTGGAGTAAGAGTAGGTCAGCTGAGTCACTGCTGTTTAGCGAAGCATGTGCGTGTGCGTTGATCAGTATACAAACTTGAGAGGCGCTGCGTGCATGAAACCGCAGAAACCGCAACCGGAAACAGTTATGGCTGTGGAGAAATTGGTCACCCGGAAACGGAAGAAAGCTAAAGTTCATCGCCTTTGGAAGCCCAAAATAACCGAGGAGAGGGAAGCTGCAAAGTGAACCGCACACGAGACATGAGCAGAGAGTCGCAGCTGCCGATATAATGAGAGCCAAAAACAAGCGTAACTGACGCTCAGTGGAGCGTGGCTGGACAGAATAATGCACAACGCTGACACAGATACAACAAGAAGCAATTTCATGGGACTTGATTTCGTGCGCAGAGAGTACCTTCACTCTGTCAGTCAACCGGACTTATCGGCACACTTTTTTTCACTTATGCTAAGCAGCAATATTTTTCGGCTAGTACAGAAGGCTGTAATATCCCAGTTGTGATAGAGGTTGGTCGGTGCACAGAAAGACGCGCATTGCGAATGTACAAGGCAATAGCTCTCGCCAGAGGTGTTTGTAGGATTCATAGAACTGGAAGATTTTATTTGTAGTTTGCCATTCTTATAGACGGAGAAGTACGGGCCTACTTGGGATTTACTGGCGAGGTTTGGTTTCTTCCTAAACGTTTAAAAAGTAGTCCGTCATACCACACAAGTCTCCGGTCATATCGAGTTCCAGTTTGTTGTTGAAAATGCTTTATATCTCATTTTCACACAGTGACAATAAGGTTTCTTCCCTTCGTCCGTGAGGCAAGGAATAAAAATGCTGTTTCCATTCCTGTGGTTGTCAAACTTTCTCAGGAATGGAACGGTTTTGAAGCTTTAAGCAGTAGCTTACAGCTTTTTCTGCGCCTCCGCTGTCTTAACTTTTCAAGGCAGAAGTAATTTTTATTTGATTTTATTTGAAAAAACTTAGTGAACTTCAACATCGAAAAATTTACCTTTATCATCGATTGCCCCCTAGGTACACATGAGGCGCAGTTTGCAGTTTGGTACGCTAATGCGTAAATTCGATTCAGCAACCGTATTTCACCCTTCAGCACATTGAACAGGAGTTCATGATATGTTCCTTTGAGTGCGAAATCAACAGGCTTCTGATTTTGTTCTACATGGCAACAATCCAAAATTAAGTAAGCCAGGAACCACAGAAAAGCAGGAATAACACTTTGCAACCGGTTTCACTGCGGCAGGCGAACTCAGGCACTGTCGACTGCTACGGCAAACCCGTGTTACGGAGACATTCGAGTTTATCATGACTGCATGCACGTTTCAGGAATTTTCGGCGGCTTTCGGCTGGAAATCCTGGCTTGTCCCCTCTGAGTACATACGTGCCAAGCTGTAAGCGGGCAAAAACGGCAACTACACTCACGGTATCGCTTTGCCGACTTATGCTGAGGGGAGGAGCTGCCGTACTTACCGTGAAGGTAACTTGAAGAAGAATATCAAGACTGCAATTCGGGACCTGCTGAACAGGGTTGCCTCGCGCTGCAGGGTGTTTCGATTCTGTTCACACCGCTCCTCCACAAGATGAGCTGCCTGATACGCGATTGTTGAAGTCACTGGTACTCTGCAGGTTGCACAATCATCGGACGGCGCGCGCGTAACGTTCAGCTGTGTTCATTCATAATGGCGACAAAAGCGCGACAAGGCGGGCGCACGGAAGAAAGGGCACAAACGACGCAAAGCGCTCTTTCTGTGTTGTTTTTCTTTTGAGTGCTCGTCTTTCACGTGGTTTAATATCTATTATGGATCTTAATCGTCTGCGAAGATTTTATTTTGCTCTCCAGTCTTTTTTGTTGCCTGCACTGTCTAGCGACCGGATGGCGTGCTCACCTACACCAGAGGTTATGGCTTAGGCCCTTTTGCTTTTCGACCCTTCCCGCTCCGCCTCCGCCGCCCGGCCGCTCTGCTCATCCCTCTCAGCTGCTCACCGCTGCACGTGTGCACTGGGAATGCGATAGCTGGGAGCAGACTTCGGCCGTTCAGCGACGGCGCGCACCTTCACTCCACCTCCAACCGCCCCAATGTCCGTCGTCCGACTACCGCTTAAATCCACCGGGAGGAACATCATTATTACCATACGGCCCATCGTCTATTTGGGATGTCGTTTCTGCTGAAGGACGAATCCCAACATAAAAACGTAACAACTATTTATTCAGTTGGCGATGGCAGCGAACAGGCATACCAACGCTACGCATGTCTCGGTTGCGGAAGGAAGAAAGCCCTCTTCCCAGCCAGGCAACATGTTTTTGTAGCCACCGTCGGTGACGTGAGCATCGGTGACGTGAGCATCGGGGGACGCAGCGGTGGCGCTGTGTTTTATCGGTAACGCAGTCCAGTAGGCGGCCGTGTTACACTGGGCCGGATGATAACAAGGCGGAGGCTGCGCGCAAATATGCGCAGAGTGTGTCGCCACATCACTGCTCCCCCCCCCCCCGCGGAATGGAGAGCCCTGAGAGCTTGTAAACATCTGTGCAGCAGTGTACCCGACATCCATAGCGAGTAGTGACAGTAGGAGCAACGATATCGGGGGTAGTGGATGGACGCCTCTGGGTGCACTGGTATTTCCTGGTTCGGCGGAATCGATGTAGGCTGGCTTCAGCTGGTCGATAGTGACGCGGACGTCGTTCCCGTTAACGTTCGGGGTGAAGGTTTTGTCGACGCGATGGAGTACTGGGTAGGGTCTGTTGGAAGATGGCTGGAAAGGCCTCCGGAGGGTGTCGTAGCGGAGAAAATTGTGCGTGCACGTTGCCAGATCCTTGAACACGAAAGGGGGCAAAATACAGTGGTGAGCTGCAGTTTACGGCCGGAGGGCAGCGATGGTGCGTCGGAGCCGGGTGACGAAATGGGTGTCATCTGACGTCGCACTGATGGAATGTGGCGCAGCAAGTAATTAGCCTGAGAGACGGAGTGGTTCCCTGTAGACGACCTGTGCGGGTGTACCCTGAAGGTCCGGCTTGAAGGTGGCGCGAAGACAGGTTGACGGCTGGGATGGCTTCGAGCCAGGTTGAGCCTGGGTGGCACATGATGGCTGCTTTCAATTGTCGTCGGAAACGCTAGATAATCCCGTTGGCGCAAGGGTGGTAGCTGATGGTCCTGGAGCGCTCGAACCCGATCGTAAGCCCGAGGAGCCTGAAAAAGTGCTATTCGAATTGTCGTCCTTGGTCGGTGGTGACACAGCGAGGGGACTCGAAGCGAGCGATCCTTCCGGCGAAGAAAGCCGAGGCGACGTCTTCCGCAGTGATTCCATCAAGGGGCCACGCCTCTGGCTATCGAGTTTACCGATCGATGGCGGTGAGGCAGTAGCGACCAGAGGGCTAGTCTAATGCTCCGAGAGGTGAAGTGACATGCCTGGTGACTTTAGCGCGCTGGTATTGAATGCAGGAGCGCGCCCAGGTGCGGCATTCCCGCTACATGGAGAGCAAGACATAGCGGGCTACAAGACGTGTAGAGGCTCGTATACCGTGATGGCTGAAATTATGCCGCTGGTTGAACAGTCCGCGGCGATGGGAGATTTGCGCGTAAGTCCCTCTTCGGCTGTCGTAGTAGATAGTCGTGGTCGATCCAGGTATTAGGACTTGTTGCAGCTGCAGTGAGGACCCGCCCTTAAGAAGTTTCTGCAGTTCGACGTCCGTAGTCTGGGCTTTGGCTAGGACGACAGCTGTTAGTTGCGAAGAGCTGATAGTTGCCACATGTGAAAACGCGTCGGCGGACCACGTTGTCCTTCCCGCTGACGTGATAGAGGTCGGTGGTAAACTGGGCAATGAACGAGAGCTGGTTCTGTTGGAGCGGCGGGAATTCGTCGCGGCGTTAAGAGAAGGCGTAGGTAAGAGGTTTATGGTCGATGTATTTAGTGCAGTCCTGTGCTTCGAGAATATACCGAAAGCGTTGAACTGCTTCGCATATCGGCAGAAGTTCTCTGTATTAAGCTTGCGAACTCGACGGAGCGGGGGTTGTGGTTTTGTTGGTGGGAGTGGCCGCTGAAAGGGTCGTTTTCCGAGCTGAGATTTTCTTGGAGAAGAGCGCCTATGGATGTCAGGTGTTGTATACGCGTTGCATAAAAGCGACGCCTACAGCGCAGCTTGAGGGGTCTGTGAAGAGCCCAAAAAAGAGCGTCTGGCACAGGATGAGTGAGAAGTGTGGCGGTGCTGAGGGCAGCTTTGTCCAGTCGCGTTCCCTCTGTTGAAACTTCTTGGCCGAGGAATTTGACGACTGAAGTTCCGAGCGTGCTCTTTGGGAGATTGTCGAGAAGGCCGTGGCCATCGAGGGGTTGGAAAAGTAGACAAAGGTGAGTTTGGTGTTCGTCGGCGTTGCGGGAAAAGGTAAATAGGATAGGTCAACAGGAACAGCACAATAAGATCGACGAAGCATAAGTGAGGCTGCGAACGACTTCGTCGATTAAGCGTTTAAAGGTTTGTCCAGCGTTCCGGAGGCCAAAGATCATGAAGGGAAACTCGACCAAGCCGTAAGGGGTAATGATAGCAGTTTTCGGGGCGTAGTCCGGATTGACGGGTATCTGTGTGTAGGCCATCACCAAGTTAGCACGGAGAAAACGTGGCAGCCATAAATGCGAAAGACGAATCCTGTATGTGGTGAACGGCGTACCTGTCCGGACTGGTCCTGGTGTTGAGGGCACGGTATCGCCCCCCCCCCCCCCCAGGGCCTCCAGCCTTCGGTCTTCTTCGGGGCAAAGTGAAGCGGTGAGGCCCATGGGCCGTCGGAGTGGCGAGCGATTCCCTCACAGAGCATGGCCTAAACTCTTCTGTGGCAATGCTCATGAGATTCGTCTGGGGCAAGGAGACGGGCGCGGCAGAAAACCGGAGGGGTGGGGGCATGGGGTGGTCCAGATGTAGTGCACAGTGGTGTGCTGCACATCACGTGGCAACCCGCTCATGCTCGTCAAACCGGGAACATCGGCGCTGATGGCGTGGTACGGTGAATGATTTTCAACACTTGGCTAGTCGGTAGTCGTTCGCTGTCCTGGCGAAGAATGTGCCGTTTTCGCGTCCATGACACGGTCTTGGCGGCAGTTCGGAAAGAGGTTGTAGTGCGCCGAAAAGTCTGAGCCGATTATTGGCTCGATGGCGCCGCCGATTAAAAAATTCCAATGAAGGCCACGGCGTAGGTTTTAAAACAGACTTGTAGGCAGAGCGAGCGCAAGTCTTCATTTTGGACCGGTTTGCCGCGCTGAGCTCAAAAGACTTTGGAGGACGGGTAACTTGAAAATGGGCTCGTGGGTTGCAGCAAATGTCGGAACCGCTGCATTGTAATTTGGCTGGTGACGAAGATGCGATGGCCTTGAGACTGGCAGCTCGCAGCCGTGTCTGCGAGCTGGATTTGCCGTTTCCCTTATGTCCAGCAGAGCAGCATGGTCGACACTGTCGTGCTCTGTCCCCGAAGTGTCGATGGTACAAGCACCGGTCGTCGTCACCAGGCTGCTGCGACTTCCTGGTGTCATTGGTTTGCGAGTGGCGCGTCGGCAAGTTTTGATCCAAGAGTCGTTGAATGGATCTGAGCTGTCGATTGACATAGTCGATACGGCGCGCAAGCTCTGTGGTGTTCAGCGGTGCTGCGACAGCCTTTATGGTGGGCAACTGCGGCAAAGAGACCTAGATGACGCTATCCCGGCAAGTTGGTGTACAGGTAGCATCAGCTGAGCCTGCAGAATTGCCTGGACGTGCGGTGGGAGTCGTTGAAGGCAAAAAGCTCTCAGTAAGGTATCCTGGACTTCCATTTTGCCCGCGAAAGCACGCATGTGGCAGTGGAGCTGCGATGGCTCTCGCTCGGCAAGTTCTGCACACTGTAGTTGTCACACCTTCTGGTCTTCCGAGAGCGACATTTCAGTCCTGTTGTGTTCGTGATGGTTGGCCGTTGGTCTGTTGGCAAGAATATCTCGGAAATCGTTGGCGTAGCGGGCATTGAAGTGGGCGAAGACCTCATCGTAGCGGGTCCGGCGTTGCGTGATGTGCGCGAGGGAGAACTGAGACTCGAATTGGGCGAACCATACCTCAGGCGAGTCGGCCCAAAACGGCGGAAGTTCCACGCAGGTTGCTGCCGCATGGAAGCGTTGAGTTGGCCGTGCCGTACTTCCTTAAGCCGTTGCTCCTGCTTGTCCATGGCGACGCGTTATTCTCCGTTGAACGGATCACCAGACGTGAGATGTCGTTTCTGCTGAAGGTCGAATCCCAAAATAAAATCTTTAGAACTCTTTATTCATTTGGCAATGGCAGCGAACAAGCATACCAACGCTACGCACGTCTCTGTAGCGAAAGGAAGAAAGCGCTCTTCCCAACCGGGCAGCCTGCTTTTTACCCACCGTCGGTGACGCATGCCTCGGGCGACGCAGTGGTGGCGCTGTGTCTTATCGGTAATGCAGTCCAGCGTGCGGCAGTGTTACATTTTCCCGGATGACAACAAGGCGGAGTCAGCACGGAAGTATGCGCAGAATGTGTCGCCACAGCTATAAATGTCCTAAATGCAGCAAAAGTAACGAAAAACTTTGAATTTGCCAGCTTCCCTCGTCTCCTAGTGCACCGCTGGATAACCGAGCCTCCCAATTTCCTAGGCACCATGGTCACGTGTTAGCACGCGCTTTTTGTCTCCGCAGCAGACGGCGGCGCCATTGTTGTGGTAGAAATCGCGCTTCGTTTTTGTTTTGCGCGACAGAGTTTTGGCGGGAAGCATTTCTCGAGCTTTGGTGGTGTATACTCGTTGCGGCGGTGCCCAGTTTCTATTTCAGTTACGGGTGCTACAACCGAAGTGGCAGCGAGAAAAACTTTTTGTCATTCCGCCCGGAAAAATTAGCACTGGCTTAGCTCAGCTATGCCAGGATATACGTAGCTTGAGCTACTCTGAGCCGCTGAGCATCAATTACCGCTGAGCTGCAATTTCGCTCTCCTTCATGGCTATACCACACTGGCAAACGCCCCGTAACATGTATACCCTCACTGATACCTCTGCGCATGCGCACAAAATGAAAGGCGCTATGAAGCGGCTCCGGCGGAGCGTCAGACTTGCCTACTGCGCAACGGAGGCGCACAGCTGGGCACGCGCCGGCGCCAGTGCGTCTGCCGCGGCTATGAATTCATTCCTCTTGAATGCGCAGAGTCGCGAGCCGCGCGCGGCAGCGGCGGCTCCGGAGCCAAGCTGTGTGCCGTGTGACTTCACTGCTTCTGGGGCATGCGCAGCACGGCTCTCCAGGAGCCACGCGAAACTGCTTAAACTCGGCCAGTGTAGCTCACGCTACAAAAGCAATGCAGCACGCCGAAAGGTTTGGCTTCGCAAGATAGGCCAGGAAAACATTGATAATGTACTGGAGAGCGTGTTTCAGATTTAAGTGACCGTTCTTCAGTTGTCGCGCTTTTTTCGGAGGATTTGGTGCGAAGCGCAACAGCCTTAATTTCGTTTGGAATGGCTGTAGATGGAGTTGTTCGCTCGTGGGTTACGAACGCCGTGCTTCTCATTGTCTTAACCCCGCCAGTCACGCTGCTGGCTCTACTACGCTCTGCAGGTGTACTTTTGATGTCACGGGCATTAGGTGGAGTATTGGTTTGGTTGCACTCGGACTCGTTTGTGGGCTCGACTCTAAACTTGCGATTCATGTTGTTTGAGCAGCGCCGTTTACGGGGCTTGCTGTGCAGGTCTAGATTTCATGCTGCGCGCATCGCTGGACGTATTTGTTTTGTTGCATTTAGATTCCTTTGCTAACGAACTCGAGACTAAAGAGGCGGATATCGCTGTTTGAGCGACGCTGTTCATGCATCTCGCGGTGCAGGCCTTGCTTTCATTTTGCGGGCATTGCTGCCTGTATTTGTTCTGATAGGGTTCATACCAAAATCAGCGGTTACTGCGCCTAGGCACATTAACGGCAGCTATCGCTTGAATACTCCATATCTCCATGGACAATCCTGGAGAATACAAGCGAGGACCTCCATTAACTAAAATACATACGTTTTCTCCTAGTGTTCTCAATTCTTGCATCAAACTTCCTAAACGAACAACGTCTTGCTTCAAAAAGGGCTGACTAAGTTCGAGTTTTGGATTTTCAACGCTTGATTTTTTTATATTCTGCTTCGACCGAAAGCGATTAATTAACTGCGGCAGTCCTGAGTGCTGTGTGTTATGCATGGAAGTTACAGGGGGTAAGACAATGCCTCTTATAAGCCATTATTGCATATGGTGACCCAAGATGACAATCACAGAAACAAACATTTTATTAGGTCATGCAGAGCTGTAGCTGCGTGCGAAGCAGCGGTTAAAATCCTTTTTGATTGCTACTAGTAAACCCATAAAGTTAAGCATACATAAACAATATTCTGAAACAACCGTGTTACAGCCCGCTAATAGGGCACCGTATTCACCTATTTACAAGCGATATGGGACTACAGTCAGTCGGATCCTTTTAACGTTGGCCTGTGAGGTGTCCGAGGTATAGTAACTCCAAAGCAACCGCTAAGCTTTCCTGCCCTAAACAAAATTTAGGATGAGCAGGCACCTAGGCACAGCCGAGTGCATAAGCGAACGCACCTTTGACAGAATATATTACGAAGACATTACACCACCTTCGTTTAAATAAAGACAAGGCCGCAAGTCTAGTCTGATGTCAGTCCACTCCCTCTTGGCGGAGTTAAGATTTGAATTACATTGGGCAAAAAGCGCTGATCCAAAACCAACATTCCGAGTATGTTTGCTGCTGTGCAGCGAGCTCGCTCGCGCATGCAGCTTCCACCGTGTGCACTGCGACCAAATCGATAGAAGTGCAAAATGTTCCGATAAAACAGTTCAGCATGGGTCGAGGCAGTTGTTTGGGTAACTATAATTCTTGAATCGCCCATGCAATGATCTCATTGCGGCTGAATCAAATAGAAAAATGGCCTGGCTTAGCTTATGGTTAAGCCTAGGATGCGGAGCATACGTCGCTTGGCAAGCCGTACTTCTCGTTCTTCTCCCGTTTCCGTGGCTCTTTGTAACTTGCGCTTTGCGGTCTGGCGAGCCGCCCTCTCCCTGGCCGACATCTCACTGCTCAACTGACTCAACGAGTGCGTCGCCTTTTATACAATTGCGTGACGTCAGTATCTCCTAGCGGTAGGAGCGGGAGTTAGGCCGCCGGCGGAGGCTGCGCATCCGCAAGCGAGCGCACGAGTTGAGCCCCAGCTTTCACAGCTGTTGTGACGTCATATCACGTGGTACGCCGATGTAGGTCAAGTGGTAGCTACGCGGCCGTGCGCGGCGCAGCAAGGAAGAGCTTAGTTGTGAGGCTAGAATGCTTCACATAAAAGCTACAATTTATTCGGGCGCGCCGTCCACTGCTCGCCAAAGCGAGAGCATTGAGAAACAACACCTAGGACGTGCTGCTAGCTCGGCCGCGCGCACTACCTCCACCGCGTGCACCGCAGTCAAAACGATCGCATTAAGAAACAAATTCGGTAAAGCAGTGCAGCGTTGCTCGGGGCAGTTGTGAACATAGTTCTTTAAATCTTCTATGCCATGATCTCATCTCGCCCGCAGCCAACACCGAAAACGCACGCGCTGTCCACTGCGCGCCAAGGAGCTAGCATTTGGAGCGTCTGCTAGCTTCCGCTTGCCAAGGTGCCGCCACGTAGGCGCCCGGGAGGAGCCCAGAGAAGGCGCGCCGGCATAATAGAAGGACGGAGGAGATGTCGTTAATTTTAGTTAATCGAGGGGCTTTAATTGGCTAGAACTGGGGACGGCACTAGAGGCGCCCCGTTGAACACGATTGGTGATCCTGCAGGCGCCCAAAATAGGTCGCTGATGTCGCGCTTCTTATAAATATCCACATTGAAAATGAACAGTGAACTGTGACGACATGTACGACTGGTGAGCTGCTACAACCTTTGAAAGCGCTGCGTGTGGTATTTGATCTGCCACTGGCACAAGGTGGTCCTGGGAATCCTTGTTAGATGCCGTATGTGGATCAGCCGGGTGTCAAAGGTTATATACGTCGAGAGTGGGTAGTCCTGGGCAATTTCAATGGTAGCAGCTATTGATACGGTGCGAGGGAGACCTAGGCATGTGCGAAGTGCCTGACCTTGTATAGTTTGGAGGGCACGCAAATTCGTCTTGCATATGCTTGAAAGCACTGCTTCACAATACCACGAGAATTTAGAAAATAGGGCTGTGTGTTATTGCACCATTGATGGAATCGACGAGCCCCATGATTTTCCGCCAAGAAATCTGAGCAGGGGTGTGATAGAGTTCAGCTTTTGCTTTACAAACCTGCAATGCGCGCTCCATGGAAAATTCCGGTCTATAACAATTCCTAAAACACGATGGGAAGCACGATAGGCAATGACATGGCCGTCAATAGTTAGCGGATGACGAGTCGTACTTTGCGCGTAAATGTCACTATAGCGCACTTCTCGGCTCACAAGATCAGACATTGCTCTCGGAGACAGGAGCAAGTTACGGTTGCTGCCCTCTGAAGTCTTGCTCGCACCTGGAGACGCGTCACAGATGAGGCCCAGACGCAGATGTCGTCGGCATGCATGGAGATATAGACGGTATTAGGTAGGTACTCCGGGAGTCTTATAAGTGTTAGATTAAGCCAAGCAGGACTGAGCCGTGGGGCACGCCCCGGTAGTGTAAAGCACGGGTGTGGAGCCAAGTTCACACATAATAAAGAATGTACTTTAGGTCAGATAGCTTTGGGTCCAACTATATATCCGTCCACCCATTCCAACATCCTCTAGCGCATCAAAGATAGTCTCATGTGTCACTTAATCGCATGCACCTTTGACATCAAGAAAAAGTGCCGCGCACATGCGCTTCTTGCGTTTCTGTTGCTGTACTGTGGAGACAAGACCAACGACGTTGTCTATATATGAGCGACCCGTCGAAAACACGCCATGGCATTAGGATACACGCTTCACTAACTTTCCCTTCACACGTGCTGGTTGTATAGAGTGCAAGCAGTAGGAGTTACTCGTCGCACGAATACGAAGAAAATCGTTTTTTTTTTTGTAACAGCGATTTAATATGCGGAAGGTTTCATTGATAGTACCTCTTTTCTAAATATACCCCCTAATTTGTTTTGTATAAAACTGACACTGCAGACAATTACACTGCAAAATAATCTTCAGTCCCACAAAACTCCTTTCACACACCTAACTGAACACAGACGCACTGATCTGAAGAATCTTCGAAGCGCGTAATCTGTAGCTTGCACATCAGCGTATAGAAATTAATCAAAGCTCCTAAGTTTTGGTAACCGTAATACTTCTGTCACACCGCCAGCTGTCATTTTAAACGTGTGTTACTCGCGTTCAGAGTCATTCCCGCAGCGTCACACGATTAACTTCACTGAAATTGGCTGCAAAACTTCCAGCGCCGAAGTAAGTTTTTGGAGCTAACTCTACTCGGCTGGAAGTTGAAACATTCCTCACACGGTACAGGTGTGAACAGTTAGCTTGGCTGGGGGACAAAAATTTGTGTGCAATGCCGGCTTCCGGACAAGAATTGCTTTGCGAGTTATACGCCAGAGAAGAAGACCGCTCGACTGTGTCGACAACGCCAGGTTTATGTGGCTGCTCTCGAGGGTGACAAGGCCGCCAGCCTAGGAAAAATAAAGCTAAGGCTGCAGAAAAGTGGCGATTGCTTCGGCAAGGTGAGCATAGAAAGCATCGAGAGATTCTGATCGCGCTGCATGGTTTGAAGAAGAAAAGCGGCTCAATGCTGCAGCACGACCGGCAGCTAAAGGCAGCAGGTACAGAAAGAGCAGCGCTCAGTGCGAGGAAAACATTCGGGCAAAGGAGGCGGCACGTCAGTGTCCTCGATCCTCGATCCCATTCGCCCCAAGTTGGAAGAATAGGATTGCGAAGCAGAGCGTACTTGGAAGCCGCTACCATGCAACCCAAGAAGAGATTATGAGGGGCAATGCAAGCCGCGAGCTCGACGCACGTGTGAGACCGAAGCGGCGATATTCAAGCACAGAGCCTCGGGCCCGTCTTCACTCGCGGCAGCCATCGCTATCGTTGACACCGCTAGAGGATATCACGAGGTGCGCACCGGTTGCTACAACGCTGCTCCTGCAGACACAGAAATTGGCTTTCAAGCAATCCTCGTAGGAGTCTACGGTTAGGAAGTGCTCGCAAAGAACAAGCCAGATTGAGTAAAGGTCAGGACAGTAACAGTACAAATAGGAGTCACTGAGGTATCTGACAAGCACACTCAGGCCTGGCACGAGAGAGCATGAAATAAATGTCGCTTGTCGAGCGCACCGCCGGGATTTTTTGTGCTAACAAGGGCGGTGACTGGGTGGCAGCGCAAGCGGGCAGTGTCGGCCACAAGGCTGCCTATGCCTTGGCGAACGAGGCTAAATAATCGCTGGCTGTCGTCCTTTCCTCCAGATATCCGTGCCACCCGCGCCAAGATCCTCATGGGCTTCCCGAAGCACTCAATGACCTTCACCTGTTACCTGCAGGACAACCGCATTGACTCCACTCCACACTTGGGAATGGGACTTGCAGACGGTTAAAAATCTTTGGGTGATGAAATTATTAGAAGCACGAAGGCGATTCATTACAGTAATGAATGAGTTTATGCTCAATCGATAAGTGAATGCGGAGAAATTGCTTTAGAGGCAAATAGTTAGAAGGTTTGGTTAAGAATGAAACAGGGGCGTGTCATCGAAAATGCAAGAAGAATAATGAAAACTTTCATGACGCGAGCCTACTATATTCTAAAATAAACTTTTGCATGCCGGAGAACGCATTATTGTTGCTGCGTCGAAGTATAGATCATATAGAGCTAAGAAGGAAGACTGAAGACAAACCCCAGCGGAATTGTTCGAACGAGAGATATAGACACCGCGTATACTTAGAGCAGAAAAGCCGCGGAAGAATTGTAGGAAATGATCATTATTTTCTGGTTCAGTACAAAACGGGCGCTAAGTGAAGGCCATTAGAACAAAGTTAGGCTAATAGCTCCGAATTTCACAGTTTTTTCTTAAGCTTGTAGTGATCCTCATTGTTCTCTCTCAGATCTTCGAGACTGTTCGCTATTCACACTCACTGACAGAAACAAATACCTCTATGCCCAAAAAACAGTACCCTTGCCGCTTTTAAAGAGGGGGTTTCGCACCATTTTGTTTTCAAACAACAGAGAAAATTTGTTTCGAACAGCACAGAACATTTGTTTCAAATTGCACAGAACAACCTCCGTGGTGTTCGGTCTAAGTAACTAAACATCCTTCCATTACAAGCCTAAAACCTACACCTGTACACCCTATAGCAGAGACTCGAAGCCTTTCCTTTCACTTCTATAGCATTGTGCCAGTAAAGCGATAATTTAGAAACGATCATTCGCAAGCCAGGTGGACCACACTGCCCGCTCTGGCCTCACGTTCACTCTGTCACGGACTTCGTCTGTTTACAAATGAAACACGCTATGGGGTCAGTAATGTGTATCCCCTTTCTCCTCTCGCGTCCTCTTGGGGACTTCGGTCCTCTGCGTCGGGTCCGCCACCACCTGCGCTAGATAGCAGCCAGTGTCTTCTGGCAGATCCGCAAAACTCTCCGCACCTCTTTTTGAGCCAGCTTGGGCAATCGTAGGGCAGTACCTGTCCAGAAGACTGAGAACTGATGCCACCTCGTAACTGCTTTGGGGAGCGCTGCGGCCTTGAATGAATATTTGTAACACTATGGAAAGAAGATAATTGCGTGCAGTGAGCTTTGATGCACTTCCGGAAATAAACCTGTTTATTTTTCACTACTGTTTAGAAGTTTCTGACTACTGATGTTTATCACTACTGTTTGTTTTTCACTACTGCCATGACGCTAATCATAATCAGCGTAACTGTTCGTTGGAAACTACAAAGGTCTCTCTCCAATATCTAATTAACCATGTCCTGTGCCTGCCGCTCACTATTGATCTCCACAAACTGCCTAATCTCTTCCACCCTACTAATCTTCTGACATCGCCTTCTGTGCTTTCCAGCAATTGGACTCCAGTCCTTTGCAATTAACAACCATCGGAT
>JARKHS020017894.1:0-23933 GCA_030143305.2 Amblyomma americanum | reverse complement strand
AGGGCACCTAATTACCATTACCGGATGATGTTGCAATAGCATTGGGTTTTCTGAATTTCACTGCTTCTAATGTCCCGCCATTTCGTGCGGTTTACTGCATGCTCGTCGGATGACGCTTCCACTCGCACGGATGGAAGGTGATGAAGACCACGCTTTCAAACTATAGAGGACTAGCAGTTTAAGACGCGTGAACGCAGGTACATGATGAAGACGATGACATCGCAAGCACAGCTCGAGAGCTTGGCAGTTCGAAAAGGCAGGATGTTAAGATTTCTCCCAATTGATTGTTCGTCTCAGTGAAGTGTATAAACCAACCGACTTTAAACTGCGGTGGCACTCCCTCTTGATGTGCTCAGCCTTACCTCCAGTCTGGTGCTCTGTATTTTTTCAATATGTTTCGTGGCGTTCCCTAATATCTTCGTAAGTAATTTAGTTAAAGTAAAGAGAATATATTTTCAGTGTAATAAATAATGTAAAGCGAATATAATTTCAGTGTAATAAATGCCATGCTTAAAAACAATCTGTGGCGATGGCTGGTGGTCTAAAGTAGCGGCCAGCGGAACTGATCTGTTCGCTCCGCCGTGAGTCCGGATCCCACTCCCCTAGCTATGAAGGTTTTTCTTTCTGTAGTGTCTTCCCCCGGTACGAGGCTGGCTTTCCACTGCAGTGAGGCTCTTATGCTAATGCTTAAAATAAGACATTATGCCGACCACTTAAAAATCAAAATGGTCACTGTAGCATTTAGGCTGAATAACGGTAATCACTCCCCGAGTCTCGAGTGAACGATTCCTGTGGTTCCCATTTTAGTGCCCTAGCGCTTCCGCTCCGCCGAAAAGCGGCTGTCTCTTTCTGTAGTCTGCTTTTGGCACGTGGGCTACTTTGGTTGTGTGACATTGTGATGTCATCACAAGCGCCCTCTGGATTGTGAGCAAACTGCCCAACGTGGCAGTTCAATTAATGATTGGTCGCTAGAGGTACCTCAGGAACAACATGAGTCTCACAAGCCCCACCGATGGCAGAACCTGCCATTGCAGAGCAGTGGTGCATAGTTTAACCGCTGCACCTCTGCGCCAGGAGCGGAGTCATTACTCCCAGATGTCTGTGAATGTAGAGAATGACCAATTCTACTGAAGTATAAGTCTAAAATGATGCAATATCACACAGACTTACATCATATGATATATCAATCAAAGCATAGGAAGTCAAGATAAACCATGCAAAACCTGGGCTAATGGTGCTAGCACACGATAATTTGTGGTTAACTGCCCGTGATTTTCGTGCTTGCACGTCTACGCATTACCCAAACGCTGAGTATCAATTCCCTGTCATGCCTGCAAGAAATTTGGTTCATAAAATCAGGCGCATGATTACGTGGTCACACCTCCCACCAGGGACAAAAATAAACCAAGAGATGTTCCTGTTGTTTGGAGAGCAGTACAACCTTTTTTTCCTTTTTAGCACATTGTACAACGCAAAGCGGAGTGGGCAATGATTAAAGACCAAGGTGGTTAAGCTGCTCCTTTAATTCCATGGTAAGAGTACAGTGGTTGGCCTTGCCAACCAGAAGTTCTGGCACCTCTTTCCTATACCGCTATTTCAGCAAAAATAGCAAATAGATAAAAGATAAGACTGTACTGAACTGCTCACTGCGAATGAAAGAATTCCGCACTAACTCCGCCAACAGGCTTTAATTTGACAGTGAAATTTCGTAGAAGCATTTTTTGCGCTGCAGCCAGTTCTTTGAAACATCACTGAACTGAAATCTGACTTCGTTCTGAGAAACAAGGCTCGGGACTTGGGCATTCAACAGCCTTACTAGGTATAATTTCTACATGTTTTACTCTACACTCTGATCATATCACAGACTCAGGGCTGATGGTGAAAATGTTGACTGCGGTGCAAAGGCTCCCAATGGACCGGTGGCCACCCACACGGCGTGGCCAGTGCCTTCTTGTCAGCACACTGTACAGGGTGTTTTACCTAAGACTTTACGCAGTTTTTTTAAAGAGGGTTTTTTTAGTTGGAAGAGCGCTTTTTTCGGTATAGCATTGTCAGCGGTGTAGCACATCGCGACGATGGAGAAGGTGTGCGGCTCTCCGGCTTTTGTGTTCGCCTCGTGCAGCTCCAGACTGCAGAAACTACGTGTTCCCCGGGAACCTTTTTCATACTAACTATCGCTTTAAAAAGGGAATTCATATCGGGCTTCACAGACAGAAAACATTAGCCCGGAGTGGGGTTGCGGCCACCAACCTTGCCCTCAGACTGTGCATCTTGCCCTCCCTCGCCCTCACCTCACCATGTCTTTCCTCCCTCACCTCACCGAGTAAATTCCTCATGAGGCGAGGCTGAGGACACCCTCATGAGGGCTCGCCCTCGTGAGCATGCCCACCTCTGCTTGTGAGTCTCGACAGAACAAAGGTACGTGTACCATGCTCATGGCACCCCAAAAGCCTTTGCCATCTCAAGACTCGCTGTCCCCGTAATAGTGGTGTGGACAACCACGGCCAAGGCGTTGGTGGACACATTTTTAGAGAAAACGCCGTCGACGTGGTAGGGAGAGCGGCTGAATTCAGGTCACACTAATAGTAAGCGAATTGTGCCGGCACTGCCTCTTTGTGTTTGCTGCACGACATCAGAAGGCCTGTGCACAACAGGCATTTTGTTGACAATAATTAATAATATATATATGCATATACCATTGTGAATCCGACTCGAAGGAACTATGTTGACACGGAGCCTTGATATGTTTGTTTTTTAATGTGTTTTTTATCGCCATAGGCCTTAATCACTTTGCCCGCGAGACGTGACCAGATCGCTCTAGAATGACCGTGATCACGTGCGATGCCTTCTACGATGTTCGGGATTCTTCGCTCTGGCATAGGCCCATTTTCTGGAACATCACAGCCGAGAGGGGCGGGCATTGTAATCTCGACTGCCACCAAGTTCACTTGCTGCTGTCAACGCCACCACCTCATTATCTCTGCGGACGAGGTCGGCCCAGTGAACAGCTCATTTCATACAGTGCCAACCTGTGCTTGTGTAGTCCGTGTCATTGTTGGTGCTCGTCTCACAGCCAGGTGACATGCACTTTTCTATACACAGCCACCTGCCATTGTGATCAGTTTGCTCACCATCCAGAGGGCAGGTTGTGATGCCTCCACGAGGTCTTGTGACCTATGTGTCTTCTCCGGCGGGTGGCCACCCTACACCACCATATTTTTCGCTCACAATGCCAAAAATGCCGACGCCGGATTTTGTGGGTAACGGGGACTTTAGCGCCATTGCACAATAAGGTAAACACGACGCAGTCATTGTTCTCGGAAAAGCTTTAAACCGTACATACCCAAAGTCTCATGAATGATCAACAGCGTGACTATGGGCAGTCATGTCTGAGCGCGTAGGCCGACGCGTCTTGTGCCTTACCCGGTGCAGGAAAGTTCCCGTTCGCAAACGGCCCCTCTCCCGATATCCGGATCCTGTTCGTGACCGACGGCTATGCCGGCGGCACGGGCTTCCACCTCTAGTACCGGCAGCTGCCCTGCAAGTCTTCCCTGCTGCAGTACCAGGACGGCGAAGCACCCGCTGTCCGGGCGCCCGCAGCAAACTCGGAGCGCAAGGGCGCGGTCCACGTCAAGCCAGGCATCATTACGGCCAGCATATTCGTGGGGAATGCCCCGCCCGGGGACAGGCTTCTCCGGGAAAATAACAAGGCCTCCTGATAGCGGGCTTGTCCATCAAAGAGCACTCATTCGCTCGCACCTAAAAGCGGCACTGGCGCTATGTTTGCTTGGATCTGCCATTGTACAGTTCCTTCTCCACGCTGCACAGTGGGGTAATTCTTGTCCGGTGCGAAGAAGGAATGCCGTGTGACTCTTCCATTTTAAGAAATCGCCATTCAACAGACTCATCCACTGCAGCTTCAGTCAGAGATTTTCGGGTGGGCTGTGCAAGCTGTGCAGACAACCAATATCTATTAATCCAAACGCTCAAAATGTTAGAGTATATTTCATACTATACAGAAGACATAACAGTGTGATGAATAATAAACCAATGGATATCATATATAAAACCAATCTGCAGATACAGACCAATTTTCTGATAGCAAATCCAATAAAACTGATCATTTTGTTAGAAAAGCACAATGCTTAAGCAACTGATACAGACGACTATCAGACAATTACAATTCTTTGAGAATTTTCCACAGGGACATCCTGTTGTGTCGCTCTTTGACGAGGGTTTTGATGGCATTCCAATAATAGGCTGAATGCACGCTTCTGCAACAAATTGAAGGATGCTGCATGACAACCACAATCACACACTAAGTAATGTGCACTGATTTCAAAAACCAATTAAATGTGCCTCATATTGTCGAAGCCAGTATGCCCAGTAACAGGAACCACCCTGGAAGACAAATTGAACCTGCTATGACCAACTCAGTGCAACTCGATTTCAAGAAGCACTTGGGTGGAAAATGTTGTCCCACCGAAGCAACACATTGAGATTAAAACTTGCATGATATCTACAGTGATAAAGAAGCCTCATTTTGTTTCACGCAGAAGTAACAATGCCATAAAATCAAAGTATAACTGCCAGATTAATACATTTATATCCTCATTTTTTCCCAGCAAGATAAATGATTGGAATCTGTTGCCTAATGAAATATTGGACAGTGGGAGAACATTTTATATACTCTAAAGGGTCTTCCAGAGCTCTCGTGGTTGGGCCCTCACTCCAGGACTCATGCAGCCTTTGCTGCCCAGCTGTCCCGTTAAACACGCCAAAGCTGGCCTTCCGATTCCCAGCTGGGGAGTGGAGCCTCCCACTTCTCTGTCACATGACATTGTGGATTATGGGTACTGCATCCATTTTCTGACAGGCCCATGCAGTGTGGTAAAGTGTGGGTTTCTGTCTGTACCAGGCACTTGTGTCCCTGTGTATGGTCGGATGTAGCTTGTTGTATAGAGAGAGACATGAAATGAATTTATTTTTCCGCCATGACACTGACTGGTCTCCGATTAGCATCTTGTGGGGCGGGAGATACTGGCTTCTGGGGCCCAGAAATGTGCCAAAATGTCTGTGTAGGTGCGGCTGTCCACCTCTGTCTTGTTGGCCTCTGACCTCACTTGGTTAGCACAACCTCGAGCTTTCAGATCGACCAGGAAATTCCAGACGTTGCCGTTGTGCCCCGAAGCCCAAAGCATGCGGTGGTTTTATCGCTTTTGCACACCGGGCTTCAAGATGCCGGCCGTTTTTTGCCAATCCTGTCGTTGGTGAGGCCCCGGCAAGCATCTTGTGAATTCGTCAGAATTACTAGCGAATGCTCGGACCTGTTGCACTTAGCAACCACGAGAGCAACAGCGGTCTTCTCAGAGTCGGACACGGTGCACTTCCATAGTGATGCACCGACCTTCGCCTACAGCTGGAACTCAATCAGCATCACCACCACATCTCTTTCGTTTGCTGCTTCTGTTTAGATGGTGTTCTTTCTGTCCTGGTGGATCTTGGTTAAGGCTTCTGTCCTGGCTCTATGCCTTGCTTGATGAACGAAGGGATGCATGTTCTTGAAGATTAGCACTACTGTAAACGTAGAACAGATCACGTCCGGTATGTCTACCGTCCGTTCAATCCCCTGTGTGTTGTCGCGATAGCCCAGTCTCCGGAGGAGAGCTTGTCCCTTTGTAGTTTCCTGCAGCCTCATCTTCTAATAGACAAGCTGTGCTTCCCTGTACTTTTCGTATGTGTTTGTTAAGCAGAGGGCCATAAGCTTAGTGGTTGCCGTTCTTATTGGCAGCCCTATAGTGCCATCCTAATTTTACGCCTTCCTGAGGATTGCTTCTAGTTTTGCCCTCTTTCCTTGTGGCTGGTGTGTTCATAGGGAAGACTGCAGGTAGCTCTGCTGACCACTAGTGGCCTCACTAACTTGAGCATGCCTTCCTCCTTCATCCCGTTTCTTCTATACGTCACTCATGTATTCATGTGTTATCTGGGCCGTAGATCCGAACAGCACACTGATCGTGTGGTCTGCCCTCTGATTGGACTGGATCCACATTCCCAAGACTCTTAGTACTTCCACTTCTGGTATGCGGGCCCTGGCTAGCATAACCGCGAACTCAGCTTTACCGTCGTATCTGGGCCTATACACTCGTGAGTATAACAGGATTTTCGGGCAAAAACAACAGTCCCCTTGCCCTTGTGCAGCAGTCGACGCAGTCGGCGGCCACTTGAAGCCTCTCCCCGCTAAGAGTGAGCGAGCCCTCCATCATCCAAATCATTGTCAGCATACATTGCGTACCGAATGCTGTCTATGGCGTTCAACTTCTCTGCCAAACTAACCATAGCGATGTTGAAGAGAAGGGGCGGGATTGCAGATCCTTGAGGTGTACCCTCGTTAGGCATTTTGACCTTGTCCGACCTCAAGTCCCCCATCCTTATAGTCGCGGTCCTGTCCGTAAGGAAGGCCTTGACATAATCGTGAATCTTTCGTCCGCGATGTAGGTTGTTCAGACCCGATAGTATGGCTTCATGGCTAACATTGTCAAATGCCCCCTTGAGCACGTTGGCACATTGCTAAGAACTTCTTCACTCAGGGGAAGAAGGACGTCTCATGTCGATAGCTTGGGCCAGATACCAAGCATTGTTTGTGGCATGAGGTCATTATCCTCCACACAGTTTTGAAACCTGATCATAACATTGGTCATTAACCCGCGTTTGTTACCTCACCCACTCTGCTCGCTTCCGGTCTCTTAACATTATACCTATCATTTTTTTCCGTGGCTCGCTGCGTTGTCCTTAACCTGAACCCTTTCCTTAGCCCCTACATTTCTACCCCGTAGCTGAGTACCGGTAAGATACAACTGCTGTACACTTTTTTTCTTGAGGGGTATTGGTAAACTGCCATTCATGATCTGAGAGAACCTGCCATATGCTCCACCCCACTCTTACCCTTCTAGTTATTTCCCTCTCATGATCGGGATCAGCTATTACTACCTGCCCAAAGTAGACGTATTCCTTTACCACTTCCTGCCCCTCGCTGCCAATTGTGAACTGCTGTTCCCTTGCTAGGACATTACTTTGGTTTTCTACATGTTAATTTTAATACCCAGCGTTCTGCTCTGCCAGTCTAACTCATTATTATTTGCAGTTCACTTCCTTAGTGACTCAGCAAGGCAGTGTCATCAGCGAATCGCAGATTATTTAGGTATTCTCCATTAACTCTTATTTCGAACTGTTCCCAATTAAGGCCTCGGATTACCTCCTGTAAACACGCGATGAATACCATTGGCGAGATCGTGTCTCCCTGCCCGACGCCTTTCCTTATTAAGTTACTAAGGTAGCTGTGCAGTTGCTATAGATATCTTCCAGTAGTTTCACATAAGGCTCTTCTACACCCTGATTCTGCAATGCCTGCAATGATTCCACAGAGTGAGATGCTTTCTCGTAATCAATAAAGCCTATATACAGGAGTTGGCTATATTCTGCGCATTTCTCTATCACCTGATTGACGGTGTGAATATCATCTATTGTGGAATATTCTCTACAAAAACCTGCGTGATTATTTGGTTGATTAAAGTTTAAGGTTGCCCTGACTCTATTAGCGATTACCTTAGTCAATACCTTGTAGGCAACGGATAGTAAGCTGATAGTTCTAAATTTTCATGTCCTTGACGTCTCCCTTCCTATGAATGAAGGTAATGTTAGCATTCTTCCAAGCTTCTGGTTCGCTCGTGGTCATAAGGCATTGTGTATACACGCTGGCTAGTTTTTCAAGCACATTCTCCCCTCCATCCATCAATAGATCTACTGTGACCTGATCGTCACCACCTGCTTTTCCCCTTTGTATCGCTCCTAATGCAAAAAATACTCAAATGTTTCGTCATCTAATTAGTGATAGGCATGAATGGATTATCGGTATGCCTACTGGCTTATTTTCAATCTTTTTAGGATGCCCAAACCTAACTTATGTCCCTATCTACTGGGGGAAAACCGACTGCGCAGCCTGTTCGTGCCTCCCCCCCCGGCACTGGATACGGGCCACGGTTAGTTCCGGCTACTAGGCTTCTTTCCACTGCAATGGCAGCAGTGGGGATGGGTGGGCCGGAGTCCATCCGAAACCCGATGGGAGTGGCAGCATCTCCCAAGCGCCTGTGAGGGCCAGTCGCACTCGTGTGGTCTGATGCCTGAGCGGAGGCAGGCCTGGCAACACACCCAGGCTGGAGCCACGAAATCCGGCACGAAAGGTTTGTACAAAGTTCAAAGGTTTTCAAATACATGCTATTTTCCTCCGCGCAGGGGCGTGCACGTCTTGCGACTGACGCGCCTGTTTCTGGTTACGGGGAAACTAGGTCTGTGCGGGAGTTCACAGCAGCCTCGGGGAAGCGGCTTCAAGGCTGACTGCGGGCCATCGTGGTCATTGCGGGACGCTGAGGTGGGGGGCGTAGTACGACCAGTGCGAAAACCATCAATGTTGAGGAGTACCGGTAGAGTAGGCCCGGGTCATCTCACACTAAGCCACATTGGTTTGTGTGGCCCGGTCAGCCCAGCCCCCCGGAGGTGTTAGCTCATGGTGCCGAGGACCAAAAGGCTGACGACCTAAGCCACTATTGGCCGGATCACACCACACATACTTCCGGGGTCTGTAAAAATGCGAAAGGCACTCAACGGTTTGTAGCTGGCAGTTTGGAAACAAACCCTGAAAGTCGTGGAGGAGCCCCAGGTAGCTGACCTCGAGTTAGGTTGTGTCTCCGGCGGTCGGAGTCCTTTGCGTTCGGTGGGTGGTCGGGCATCCAGTGAGCGGGGCCGCACAATTGGGCAGTCTTGAAGCCCTCCCTGTTCTAGCCAGACAGGCTAGTAATGGAGTCGATATAAGGAAGGATCAAAGCAGAAACTCGCTGCCCTCACTCCCAACCTACTTCCCACAACCCCTTTCCCGAAAACCATTTAACCCATTCATTTCATCCATTGTTTCCGCTACATCCCAGGGGAGATCAGGGCAGAATCCCCGGGCTGAACCCCCGCTGGCTGTGCCCCCCATTGTTTTCCTTTTTCCCCGCCTACTGGGGGTAAAATTACCATTGCCCTTGGGCCTCTTTTATCTTCAAATTAGAGTAAGCCAGCTATACGGCAATGCTGCAGGCAGGGCCTTATTATTTTTCAATCTTTTTAGGTTGCCCCAACCTAACATATGTCCCTACCTTCTATCTAGCAAAACCATAGCCAAGGGAATGGGCTTAGCAACATTATTTGTTATAATGGCATTGCCGATCTTGTCTGCTCCCGCCGGTGTCCTTGGAAGCATTCTGATCGCCACGTACAACTCATCTTTCGGGGTGGGACAGCAGAGTTTCTCATTTTCGATGCCTCGGCTTCCGTGCAGCCAGAGATGTCCAAAAACCCCATGTGCCGTTTTCGGATCTTGTCTAGCAACTCCTCCTCCATCCACCCAAGTAGTTGTGGGTGATTCGGTGAGGCGTCTTTCGGTTTTCCACTTTAGACTTGATCGGGTCGTTGAGATTCCTCAGCAACGCCCATGTCTTGGCCGCCCCTAGCGTTCCCTTGAGTGAATCGCAGAGTCACCCCCAGTTTCGTTTAAAGAGCTCCTGCACATACTGCTCTGCCTCAGTCATGACCTCAGCGATCTTTACTTTAAGCTTCCTGTTGCCTTTTTGTCTCCTCCACCTCTTAGTCATATTCCTACAAGCTTTTCATAACTGGAGATGTTTATCAATTTCAGGGAACGTGTCCGCCCTTTTCACGGTCTTTGTGGTTCTTTCGTACACCTGGCGGATTTCCTTGCTCCACGCCTTGGCCTGAATCGGTTCCTTCTCGCAATCCGCTCTAAAACATTCCGATCAGTTATTCCTGCTTCTCAGAACTTTCTTCTGTCCCTCGCAGTGGCTAACTATACTGCAAGGATTAAGTGGCGTCTGCAAAGGCTCTCGTTCATGTTTTCGCATGAAACTTTTTGGTGTACTTTACAAAAGCGGGGTCTGGGCAGTTATCCCGCCTAACACTGTTGCCCAGTCTATTCGGCTTCGTGAAGTCAGTTAAGATCCATGCGCACTTGTGTAGCTGCTTGCCTTTGGTCCTTGGTGGTTTCCCCTACATCTATTAAGCTCTTGTGTTGTGCGTTGAAGTCTCCTAACACGCCCAGGCCGTTGTCCTTGGCTATTTTTCTTGAATCTTTGATCAGTAGCTCGAATTGCGCGTTGCTATGCCTGGGTGAGCACAACACATTCAGGGTGAATATGCTCACCTTAACACTCTCCTGTTACCCTTACTTTGTAGGAAAGTATACAACATATGTATCTTACCGGCATTCACCTTGCAGCGAGCATGGAAAGAAAAATAATAGGTGTAACGTGAAGAGACTGGAATCGGGTTGAAAGGGTGAGAGAGAAAATGCAGGGGAATGATGTCCTAGTCGAAATCAAGAGGAAAAAAGGGGCCTGGACAGTGCATGTAATGGAATGCAAGATAACCTCTGGTCCTAAGAGTAACGAAGTGAATTCCACGTAAAGGCAAGCATAGCAGGGGGCAGCTGAAAGTTAGGTGGGTGGGTGAGATTAATAAGTTTGCGGGGATAGAGTGGTCGCAGCTGGCAAAGCACAGGGTTAATTGAAGAGACATGGGAGAGGCCTTTGCCCTACACAGGGTGTAGTCAGGCTGATGATGAGTTTTCTTGTGCGGTATGATCTCGGTTAGGACATGCTCGATGTCCGAGTTGAATGCTGGGTGCTGGATCGCTGTCACCGTTTTGGCTACCAGAGCTGCCGCTTTCCCCTCTCTCTTTTAAACGCAGCGCGCACCCCACTAGACTAGGAAAGCAGCCATTTTCCTACAGCGCTACGACATCAGGCTTGATGAGAACCATCTGCATGTAATAGTATTATAAGATTGCACTGCTTCCTATTGAAACCATGGCAGTTCCATTAACAAATTCCTAGTCATTCTCTATGTCCCTAAGCGTGTGTGGCCATTATGCCTGGACCCGACTACCCTGGGTTGATTCGCTGTCGGTCGCCGTGAGCAAAGGCCTCTTGTATGCCTTTTCCTTGACTTTCTGGGAATGGCGTTTTTCGGAATGGTGACATTCTGCATGAGGTAGGCCGACTGCTGCTCGACCTTCGGGGCTTTTGCCCGTGGCGGAGGCGTAACCTCCCTGGGGTCCTTTTTATCCTCGGTGTTCATTGCTTCTTGCATGGCACACCGTGGTAGCTCCCGCATCTGAAAGCTTTCATTAACTCATCGACCTTGCAAATCAGCTTGTTAACTTGGCTCTTGTAACTTCAAGCTCCCGCCTAAGACCTGCACATTCCTTACACTTATACTCCATAGCCTGGTGTCTTTTGTGAGGTTGCCAGAGAAGTGGGTTAACTTGGCCACTATTGCTGCTCAGCACACCTTGCCGGCCTTCTTGCACTTAATTGTCTTCTCCTGGCTTGAGTTCTTGTCATTCGGCTGGCGCCTCGATGCCGACACCGAGCGGGAATGGCTGGGGATCACTTAGGTCTCCCCCTCGGAGCTGAACCATCGTCTCCTGGCTCCTCCTACGCTGTCGTCCTTGTGACTGCCCCTGCAATATTGCCCTTCGGTGTGTGGTAGGTACCTTGAATAAATAAATGGGCAATAGAGCCCAGCTTGAGGGACCCAGCATTGAAATCCACACAGAAACCATGCCCTCCTACTGAGGTGCCTTCACCACTTGCAAAAAACACAAATTCCCAGCAGGCACTGCAGCCCCTGCTTTAGTGTTGAGACACCTTGCCATGCTGTTCTCACCTTTTTGTGCAGACAGAAGTGACAGCTGGCAATTAGCTGTGTGTTAGCCGACCCACATTCGGCCATAAAAGTGGTGGTACTGGCTAGATGAACCATAGTTTCACCGCACTTACTTATTACAGCGACAGCCACAGCAAAGAGTTTTGCACGGTTTACAGTATAGTTACCAGAAGCAGCAATAGTGCAGAGTGTCATGGAGGAGAGGCTCACAGCCTTCAGCTTTCATGTAGAGTAAATGTTTGTAATGTTGATGACATGCAGTGATGAGGAGTGCCCTGCCTGTACTATGATTAAGGTTTTTCATATGTAACCAGGCAGCATGGAGACAAACTAACACAAAGTTGCACAGCCCCACTGACATAGCGAGTGGCACCAGAATATATGACCTTATATATGGCAGTGGTGGCTCGGAGAAGCAGGCTACTTGAGCCAGCAATGAGTATCTTGCACTGACGCAGCATTCCCGCTTGAACTGTGAGGAATGCCAAGCTGCGTGGTTTTTGAAAAAAAATTCCATCAATAAACTCGCAACAAAGCAATCTTCTGGAAACATGCAATCAATCAATCATTTTATTTCAGTTTTCTTTACAGTACAAAAAACTGAGGGCAGCAAGAAAAGGGCAGTCCTCACTGCCGCTTGACAAGCCTCACCACCCCTGCAAAGAGGCAGTTTTGTAGCGACTGAAATGAGTAGATATTGTAAATTGGTTTTGAGGGAAAGGATATGACGCAGTACCTGTCTCAGATATCGGGACACCTGAACCTAAAGGAAAGGGGTAAAGGAGAGACTGAGAGAAGAAAGGAAGAAAGAGGTGCAGTAGTGGAGGGCTCGTTTCGCCTACATCGTTCGAACCCTGGTACTGCGGATTAGTAGCCGAGCAATTTAACCACTGAGCTACCGCGGCGAATAAATGGCTACATAACTATGCGGTTAAGAAATCATTAAAAAAACAATTTACAGACAAGAAAGATTTCTGTGCACAAAAATAATTATGAAATAAAACATAATGGTCGTACATATTTACAATTTCATATACATTTCAACATATTGTAGGATCTCGACTACAAACGCATTCTAAACAGCGGCGCCTAACTTAATGTGTAGCAAGTCGTAAAATGGGGTCAAATATTTAGGGAGCACATAATTTAGTGCTGAAAAACCGTAGTTTGTTCTGCACCGCGCTAAGAAGTAGGTAATGTGCTGTAGAATTACATACGGTGTCCGGTGTCGTGTGTGTGTCACAATGCTAAAAAAATGTCGTTTTCAGCTATTCTGTTTTTATACAAGGACGCAAACCTGTAGCCAAACATACTGTTCATGGGTATTTTTTTGTATTCCAGGTAGATGGGACGTGTCGATGCATCATACAAAGGATTAGCAATTACGCGAAGTACTCTTTTTTGTAGAGAGAGGAGCTTCTTTATGCTGGATGCTCTAGTTCTTCCCCAGACAAGGAAGCAATACGAGACATAAGAATAAAAAAATGCGTAAAAAAGGTGCAGGTTTTTTTTGGTGGCAGAATGCTCTTACTCCGGGAAATTATCCCAACATATCTAGACAGAGCTACGCAGATGCCCCATGCAGGACATGCTGGTAAACACCACGCCAAGTGAGGTAAACATTCCTATATACTCAATGGGAGAATTGTCCAAGTAGAGGAGCGGCAGACTCATGATATGTTTTGCTAAAATCGACAAAGATGCCTAGGGTCAGAAGGTGAGCTCCAAAGTTATTTATTATACATTCTTTTTCGTGCAGTAAGGCATGCTCAGTTGATCTATGTTTTGTTAGCATGTATTGGCAGTTGGCTATTATAAAGTGCTTCTTTAAGAAGTTTTAACGTCAATGCATTAATGATTCTAGCGCTTTGGAAAAAAATGGAAGTGCACTTATTGGCCTACAATTTCCCAGAGCGTTTTTCTCCTTTTTTTATAAATAACTGCAACTTTAGCTACTTGCATGGCAGCAGGAAAACATGCTGTGTTCAGCGCAGTATTGTAAATATGCATGAGGCAAGGCACAATCAAAAGTAGGATCTCAAAGGTAGACTTTTAATATTACATGAATCGAGATTTGAAATATTCTTGAAAATTTTACATACCGAATACACCTCATCTTCATCTGTTGGCTCCAGAAACATCGATTTCTCTAGTCTGTCACCCAAAAAACTAGAAATACCTGGATTGTGTAGACTGTTCCAACTTCAGAGAAATATTTGAAGCAGCCAGGGACATTGCATGGCAGCAGGAAAACATGCTGTGTTCAGCGCCGTATTGTAAATATGCATGAGGCAAGGCACAATCAAAAGTAGTATGTATCTTACAGGTAGACTTTTAATATTACATGAATCGAGATTTGACATTTTTTAAACTTTTACATACCGAATACACCTCATCTTTATCTGTTGGCTCCAGAAACATGGATTCCCCTAGTCTGTCACCCAAAAAACGAGAAATACCTGGATTGTGTAGACTGCTTCCAACTTCAGAGAAATATTTGAAACCAGGGACAAGCCAGCTATTTCCCTTCCCGTGAATAACCATGTTCTCAAGATACTGTGGTGGTTACTTCAATTTAGAAGAACATTTAGACTCCTCCACTTTTCTTTACGACGGTGGAAGAGGTGTATATTAAATAAATTGTTATAATAAGCAGTGCTGGAGTTTCTGATTTCATTCTTTGAGCAGTTCCTTGGGGATTTAAAATTGGTTAGAACATCGGGGCCTTTACTGTTGTTGAATGTTGCAAACAACTTATGCTTCTTTTTTACCAGTCGGACCAGGCGGGCATTAATCCATGTTTTCACGCTTTTTTTGAAGGCACTATCTTGACGATATAGAAACAATCGTTATGAACTGCGAGAAAGAGCTGAAGGAACTCGCTATACATATCAGGCGCAGTCTTCTGAAGAACAGAATTCCAATTCGTGAGTGAAATGCGGTTGCTAAATTGGTCAAGGCAGATTTGGGAAATGAGCTGCCAACGGACATTCATGGCAGGCTTAGGTATAGGTTCGTTTTGAAGACGAACGAAAATGCAAAGGTAGTCACTTATGTCTATTGCAGTGCGAGTGGCCAGGAGCGCATCTTCGTGATTAACGATCAGTAGATCCAAGGAACCGGACAAGTGTGAGCTGACACGTGTAGGCCCGTAAATTGCATTTTGGAAGCCGGCTGTGCATATCCTGGTTAGCATTTTTCTTGTACTGAGCTGTTCATGCTCATATCTATGTTGAAGTCATCCCGATTCACGCAAAGAAAATTTCAGAAAGAAAAGACATTGGGCTGTATTACCATGTGGGGGTCCCTACACTATCAGCATTTCTATGTTCTTGTCACTTATGCAGTGATCAGATAGAATAGTTTTTAACTGATAAGAATAGTTTTTTTAATATATTGCTACCCCTCCACCCCACTTTGCTACATGATTAAGAAAAAATGATCTGTACCCGGAAAGGCGGATGATGTCACTATAAGAGCGATACCATGTTTCTGTTAATATAACTTCGAAAGACTGGTAAGGCTGCCTAAAAGTATGTTAATTGATCAGCTTTACTCACAGCCGATTGCATATTCATATGTATGATTTGGCAGTCTTTACCTTTGCGTTGGAGAAAATATGCGCTGAGTTATGAAGGTGTGAAAAGTGGTGACTTTTATTCAAATCGTGACAGCAGCTACTTCTATATGAGTTGCTGCACAGCCTTCCTTACGTCATTTTAGACATGTCCGCTTGCAAGTGAATTTGGACAGTTGTAAAGTCATCAGTTTGGCGGGACAAAATAATGATGTTCCTTGACCACACAAGTTTCCATGAGACCTCCTTATTGCAACTGCAGCACCCAGACGCTTTTTCGTTGATTGGTGTCAAATGTTCATTTACAAAGACCGATGATGACGATGCAGAATCTACTCGGATGTCCTTATTTGCGAAACGTACCTTATTTGCCTTTCGCAGTACAGCGCCCCGTTTGGGGCGGGATATGAATTCAACAATGTTGGAGTTCCCGGGGTGCGGGTAGGCACACAGAGGCAGCACTCTATGTCCGAATCCACGATAGGTTCCTGAATTGCATTTCCAAAGTTTGTAACAAGGCTAAGAACATTCTTCTCTTCTTGCTTCAGGACACCTGTGTAATTTCAAAGTTAGACCTTCGCGAGTACTGTTCCGCAAGGTTAAATTTCCTCTCAAGATGTTGTGTATTCTTTTCTAGAGCAGCATACTGGCAAAGCGAAATTCCTCAGTTTATTGCTCCAGCTTGCAATATTTTGCCTTTTCATAGTCTAGTTGCGTTTTTATATCTTCAATTTCAGCATGTGCGTGGTCAATAAGCTCTTAATCATTTCCGTCTAATCATTCCAATCTTACCAGATTTCCTTGCACATGTGTTCCATAGACTCTTGTAACGTTTTCAGTTCCTGCTTAAACTCCTCCTGCAGCTTTGACAATTCCGCACACATTTCATCCTGTACCTTTGCCGCGTCTTTTGACATTTTCAGAACGACAGAACGCACACTAGTTAAAACTTGGCAGCAGCGGCGACAGACAGGAACAAAAGTCTAACCAAGCGTGCAAATGCCAAGAACTAACCTACAGAACCAGGCAAAGCAGAACGTTAGGCGATGTTTCCAGTGTTCCGTCGCTACTGCCAAGTGGTGAGGGTAGCCAGCGATTGCAGTCATATAGGCAGGCTGCGGTGCGTCACTGCTGCCGGTGATTGCAGAGTCCCTGTGCCGTTGATAATCACGTCCCCTGGTGTCAGTTGTCGGGTGGGGCCATGCATCAAAGCAAGGAGTGCTCGGTCGGCTGGAGGCTTTCGATCCAACTAGGCGGGAATGATCTGCAGAACCAGGCGAAGCAAAACGTTAGGCGATGTTTCCAGTGTATCGTCGCTACTGCCAAGTCCTGATTCCTGATTGTGTCGCGATTCTAAATAGGTCATTTATTTTCATGTAAAACAGGCCCCTGTGCAATTATACACTATGTTGTGCAAGTGTTTTCGTAATAGTTCTGAAAAAATGAAATGCATAGGAATGTGGCCACAATGAGGCTCTGTGTGGTCGATAAGAGCAATAAGGTATAAAAGGATGACAGAGCTGCATCACATGCAGCACACCATATCAGGTCCGATGCAGCCGTCTCTACTTCATTTTGTGTTTTACAATACCAAAAAGCTACAAAACATATTAAAGGCCATGCAGTGTCTCGTAAAGCTCAGTCTACAATATACACTGGCAAAAAGTACTCCTGTATCAAGAATTGTAACGGTGCCAAAGCAAATGAAGATTGTTTTAGAAAGCCTTCCCAAAGTAAGCACTTTTTAGCCTCCTGCTGTCTATGTGCACAATGAATCTATACATTGAACTGAAGATCCTTCCACACATCCTTCCACACATTGAGCTGAAGTTCCTTCCACAAACTGAAGTAACACAGATGCTCAGCCTAGTTTCTATGTATGGGTGCATCTTGAAAAAAATGTGTGCAAAAACTGATGAATGACATGAGAACCACAGGACAGTTCATGCTTTCTGCACAGTTTGCTTTCAAGATGTAGAATAATGTAGGCCTTAACAAGGGATGGTGACGTCACCGTCTTTGAACTTAATTAAAAGAAAAAGAATGACTTCTCTATTAGGACTCAATTTACAAACCATTGAGAAATTCCTTTGTAGTATTCTTATTTCATGTTAACATGTTAAAGAGCTGCATGACATTTATACATTGAAGACAACTACCATAAGTTTCAATCACGTCTGTTGGCTCCTTTCGTTAAATATGCCACAATTGGCACCTAACTCTTACTGTGCAACATTCAGGTGGCAATAAATTCTTCCTCCACTAGGAACAAGTCATGTGGAGAATATGCCTGTAGCCAGCTCCAAATCTTTTACTGCCACAGAAAGAAAATCCTTCTGCATGCGTGAAGAAAAAAAACGAACCTGGAAACCCAGTTTAAAAGATTTCACATTTTCAGTATTGTTGAAGACTCTATAAGAATTATAATATCAATAATGTATAGCTCTGGACAAAAAAATGTGAACAGTTAAAGTTTTACAGTGATGCAAATTTTGTCTTCACCCGCATGCATCAGCTCTGCTTAGGTTAATTACTAACCTGGTAATATATAACTTTGCCAACAGAAAAAAAAACAGCCACGCAAGTGTCTTATCGGAGCTGTCAAGATCCTCTGCCAAGCTCAAAACAAGTAATTCCGGATTTCTGCAACCCGCCGCGGTGGCTCGAGTGGTTAGGACGCTCGGCTCATGGCCAGGATTCTGGTTCATCCGCTCCTAGTTCACAACGCCGCCACCACGGGCCGCATGAAGTTGAGCTCCTCCTCCTTCTCTTACATTCTTCCACCCGGTTTGAGAGAGAGACGCTAGTAAGCTTCGCCCATTGTCCGCTTTGTGTGTCCTCCCCTCAAGCCAAGCTCCTCGGGAGGGGGGCACCCTTCGCGTTTGTTTTTTTTTTCCACCCAGCGTGTTCGAAACGGGCTGACTGTGCGGCTCCCCTAGTCTGTTCCTTTACTGCGGTGCAAGAAAAGAAAGAAGTCGGGTTGGGGTTGAAGCGGTGTACACGCCCCGTCTTTGTCCGACTTTGAGGGGCCATTTGTCAAAAACTACTGGCGGTATATATGCACATCACACAAGATATGGCTAAACGTTCCAGAATTGTGCCAAGGCCCAGCTATCACTCAGTGAGTCCAGAGCATAATGCGTGGAATAGAATTTTTTTAGCGCTGCACCCAACTTCTCCCCGTGGGACGGTCTGCGTCTTCATGGTAAATGGTGTTTTGCTGTACAGAAAATCTGATGACTGGTGACAGAACAGAACTAGCGGCCGTATAAGCATCAGTAAGAACCTTGTGTTGCGCATTTGTTTACACGTCAGTGTTTTTATTTTTTCGAAAGAGGTTGCAGTTATAACCTGACTCACCATAATTGTCTAGTTTTTTCGCAATGGGGAAAAAAATTACGGACAACAATTAAGTCTACTGACGAGCTGTGAAGGAGAAAGCTTGCAGCGTGGTGTTCGGCTGCGGCGATGGCGTGCTGCTCTAATGCAATGGCCAGCCAAGCTGATCAGTTCACGCCGCCCGAATGGAAGTTGATGAAGGCGACGATACCCAAACCCAGCTCGAGCCCCTGTGCTTCCTTTTTTCGAGTTGAGTTGAGTTGTCGACAGAAGGACGAAAGGAAAAGCACGGGCTTGCTTACTGGCTCAATGCGGAGCCACGCCCAGCTGCCTGCGTGCTGATAGTAGGAGGTGAAAGATGGGAGTAAAGAGACAGAAGAAAAGCGCGCGCAATAGCCCGTAGGCCACGGGCCAATCCCGGAGGCAGTGCAATACCGGGCTGACCTGTGCCAGAGTGCGTTACGCCAAGCACACCGCCATACTTTCAAAAATATGCGTAACACCCAAGCCTCAAGGGCCCATATGAGATATTAAGCCAGGTATGTGAATGGCATCCCCCTTCGAAAGCGGACCGGGGATTGAGCCACACCCGAATACTCGATCCTGTGCTTCCTTGCTATCACTCCCCTTTATATTTCTCCTCGATATCATTTCCCTTTCTCCTACGCCGGCTGCAGCTCGGGTGGTTAAGATATTAGATAGCAATTGCCACGGCCGGCAACATTATTTTCCTTCACTTTTGATGGGAAAGCTTCACTATGCTACCTCGTAACGATTTCGCGGTGCTTACGGTTTTGACCTTCAAGTGGGCCAGAGGTCAGTCCTCTCACGGCGTGGTTCGAGCGTCCACCGATATATGTGAGACAGTTACTGCGCCATTTCCTTTCCTCAAAACCAATTTTAGAAACTAACCTTGAAAAGTAAAAAGTGAAAATTGGTTTTTTGAGAAAGGAAATGGCGCAGTATCTGTCTTTCATACCGGCTGACACCTGAACCGCGCCGTAAAGAGAAAATGGAGGGAGTGAAAAAAAAAGAAGAAAAAGGTGCCGTAGTGGAGGGTTCTGGAATAATTTAGACCACCTGGGGATGTTTAGCGTGCACTGACATCGCGCCCTATCCACTGAGCCAATGCGGCGGGTTCCCTTCGTGGGTGCGGAACCCACTTCGGAAAGTATTTTATTTACGAAACTTAATTTTTCTTTTTCTGATTAGGTCACGTGGTTTTTCCAAACCTCTGGGGAGGACAACGCCTGATTTTCCTCCTTATGAGCTGCTATGCTTTCGCAAAAATGAAAATATGCTTCCTTCTACTTACGAACGGCGCTGATCATTTTACCTAGGCTGCTTGCACACAACATGTGTTTCCTGCATTTATACACAAGTATGGTGACAGGTTGCTCAGCGTACAAATTATTAAATAATACCATTTAAACGTGTAACCATTTTCGGGATGCGCTTGTATAGGAATTGTACCTGCATGCACGTGACTTTCTGGCGCCCTAGTTCACTGCCTTGTTCTGCATGTGTGTGTGTGTGTGTTAGGCTGAGTGTGTGGGTGTGCGCGCGCGCGCCACGGTAGAGTCCATTGCATGCAGTGGCGCAAAAACGCGGAGCTCCCACTTGGCTTGTCGCAAGTTTGGCTTGGTTAGGAGGGCGAGGGCCGGCTCAGGATGTGAAGCTTTTAAGTTCCATGGCTGATCACCGGCCTGTCTTATGACGTAGGGATAATGTAAACAGGAAATTCGAGAATGTAACATGCAACCAGATCCCTCGGATTTTTTTTTTCATCACATTACTCCGCATGAACATGTCCAGATATCGAGAACCACACGCTCAAGACAACACAGGCTTTTTTCGCGCGTGGTTTTCTTCCACCGGCCTTGAGGAAACGCGCGCGCCCATTTTCATACGACAGTAATTCATGTCCCCATAAAAAAAAGACATGCTATGCTTAATGAATCGTTTATCTTCAAGACAGTCACGTTTCCATGCCCGCCCCCCAAGTCGCCACGTGCTCGTCGGCCATGGCGGCCTCGTCGACGGCGACGTGCGCTAGCAGTCATATCGGAAAAGAGCGGGCTTTCTGCGCACCTATTCGCTCGCGTCAGCCGCCGCCTCATCAACCGTCGTCGGACGACGTGCGAAAATTATCTGGTAGGTCCACATTGGTGGCGGCGCTCACCATCGGGTGAAAATCGCCGGCCTCACGCCGTAAAAACGCCTCATGCATCCCGGCATTAAACGCTGTGGCTGAGCGGGGTTAAGATACTAGATTACGATACCTGGTGACATGACCAAGGCCCGTCACATGTCCGAGATGGGAGGTGCACTAGCGGGTGGCTGTTGGCTGGTTATACGGTCGAGTGCTCATTGCTCGCCGGGCTAAATGTTACTTCATGAGACCATGCGAAATAGCCTGAAATTTCGAATACAAAATATGCAGAGGACACCAAGACGCAGAAAAGACCTGTTAATGCTATAGCATCATACCAACAAGGCGGAGCTAAGTGTTCCCCAAATCTCTTAATTTCAGCGCGATTTCTTTCCTTTGTTCAAAAGTACTGCTCATAGTGCTGCCGCAATGAGGAGTTGTGTAGTCAAGTCATCAATGTTGTACTTTGCGATCGTTATGGAGCGCTTGGATTTTGATGTAGGCGAAATGCTAGTGGTCCGTGTACTGTTCGATTTCAGTGCATGTTAAAGAACCTCAGCTGGTCGAAATTTCCGGAGTCTTTCACTACGGCGTTCCTCATAGCCTGAGTCGCTTTGGGACGATAAACCATAAATCAAAACGCATGGAAATATTATACGGCTTATGGAAAAGCGTGATGAAGGAGATTCCACAATTATTTTTGGGTGTGACATAACTATGACGGATCGGAAAGCAAGCATTGCTTTTTCACGTTGTAAGAACTCGCTCAGCGGCAGCTGGAGCTGTGATGCGCCAAACATACCTTTTCACGTATTTGAAAGCACTGCCTGACAAATGTTTCAAAGACGATTAGAGATCATATAACGGCAGCAATGCGTCCCACCCGGTCCTCTTCGTTCCTTCTGTTGTTTTTCGTAACTGATCTAAATTGGGATCCAAGTGGAGACACATCACTTATGTTAAAGCTGAAATTTACTAACGTACCCTGACGCCCGGATCTACATGACGTTACTCACCAGCATGGTGACGTGACTCGATTACGACCGACGCTGAATACCCCCGGGAATTCGGTCCCCTCGCCGTCAACTGTGAATGCTGAGGCGGCCGCAGATAGAACATGCCATCGCAAATGAGAATCTCCAAAAGGAGGCCATATTAGGTTCAGGAGTGAAGTTGAAAATAGCGAAAATTAAATGTAGCAATGCGTACATTCAGTTTAACTTCTTCAGCCTACCGAATTTCCTAACCTGTTGAGTGTTTTGCTCAATTCTTTGTTCCTGTCCTTTTGTGCAAGTTGCAAAAAAAATAACGGTGGTTTAGCTTTGGTTAAACCTGGAGTGACGCGATAGCTACAGCTGCCCGAGTGGAACTTGGTCACGTGACCAAACACGTGACCAACAACGTGATCAGCCGAACCACGTGACCAACCACGTGACAGGGTGGCGGCGCATCTACAGGGTGTCAACGCAGCCACAGGGTGGCGGTGCCGCCACCACCACGGCGCCGCCACGTTGAAGGCTCGAAATGCTGCCGTAATAATCGCTACAAAAACTCGTACAAAAATCAAAGCGGCAGTTTACTTGACATGACAGAATACATTTATTATCGCATCACATCATGGCGCAGAAAAAGTCTAAACGATACATTTCGACAGTTTGCTAGAAATACACAATGCACTTATGCACAGAACCAGCTTGAGAAAGTGTCGGTAGTAAATATTAAGCATGGCAAAACTTCACACTTTCTACATAGACGTGTACCACTTGCAACCGCCACACATCACTAGGCTGGTTGTGAGGAAAGGAGAGGTGCAACATTCGCGCTACAATGAGGTCAGCCACATGAACCGCGCAGTGCAGCCAGAGGTGCACTGCGAAGGCATTTCAAGCGTGCACTGCAGTAATTATAAAACACAATTGGCCTAATCTTGATGAAACCCAAAAAACACAAAACAACACAGCGTGGCGCGATACAAAAAATATAAACATATTATACATGAATACAGATACAGCGTGTAAATATTGCACATCAAGGAAGATTATCACAAATATGGCGAAGAACGAAGAACATTTACTGCACATAAAAGTCGCCACAAGCACAAACAAAGCATTTCACTCTCGTTTAGTCGTACCAGCGAGAATGCGAGTTTTAGCATTGAGTGAAGAGACATAGTAAACCGTTCAAGCTGCAAGTGTGCACATACTGCACTACAAAAATTTTTGATGAATATTTCATTAAAAAAGTAAGAAATGATAAAAACTGAGGCATACAGACTTGTGGAACATCGCGAGCAGGCAATTGCTAATTGCAGGCAATTTTTGCTAATAGAAGTCAAGTCGACTGCTGAAAACATCGTTTTTCTCTTTCTTTGCGAAGCATTTCACGCCGTTTGGGAACTGATTTTACTTTCGTTGAAATGCCAGCAGCTTTCAATTCGGTCCGCAGTTCAACCGCGTCCATATCCTCGATGCAAGCGGGAGGTGTATCCTCGCGCTCCATTTCAGGAGCGCTTCGAGCCCTATTTGTGCGACTCTCTTCAATCATACCCTCAACCCAGTATGAACGATCGTGTTTTTTGTACGCTCGACTTGTTGTTACGTGCGCGCTATTCTCAAGGCGTTTTGCCAGCTTCAGCGCATCGGCGGCCGCATTCCATTTATTGGATCTTGCATGATGCAAATGCTTCAGAATATCATTCTTTTTCTCAATGCCTTCGCTCGAAAACCACCCTAAACACTTGAATTCTTTATGCTTATTTGAGGCATGACAGACAAGAATATGCATATATGGCGTCAATCTTTCAGCCCCGTAACCCTTATGCCCTCGTTCTCCAAGTTCTAAGTACGTTTTATGGAATTTGGCTATTTCTTGCTCGATGCTTTCGCCGGTCGTGTTATGTTCAAAATGATCAAAAATGCCACTAAGCATTTTCCAAAGTGAGATGATTTTTTTTTCTGTTTCCGGGCTGAGTTTTCCAGTGAGCCTCTCTGGCAGCATTTCGAGCAGGCGCTCGCAGGAGTCTCCTTGAATACAGGTGAAATTTTTTCCTTTTCTTTCGTCCTGCCACGTTCAAATTTTACACCACAC